>JAMLFT010003875.1:0-20947 GCA_026544285.1 Pachyrhizus erosus | reverse complement strand
AATCTTAATTAATTATAATCTCTTCTCTCTCAATTATATTATTTCCTAAATTTAAATAATATTTCTTCTAAATTTAAATTCTAAATTTCAAATAAATTGAAATACTTTTCAAAGTAAATTATAAATTTTTAATTTAGGGCTATTTTTTTAAATATAATTTATTTACTTTAAATAAGATGTTACAGACTCAGCTCCAAATGAAGCCAACAGTTAAGGAAGAGAAGAAGAATTGTTGGAGGATGAAGACCTCTCTAAATGTTCTAATTAAGTTTTATGTAGAAGTTTATTAGTTAAATTTTGAATAAATATTACTTGTATGTTTTGTTGGTCAACAAAAACAAGAAAAGAAATATTTTGTATGAAATCGTTATATGTATGGGATGAAAATTAAAAATATTACTTTTAAGCTAACAAGATTATTCTTTCTATTTTGGAAAGTTTAATACATGATGCATGTTTAGTATCAAGAAAGAATATTAATGTTAATTTGAAAATGTAATCCTTGTTTATGATATCATAATGAAGAAAAATTCATTCTACCATTTTTGAATCAAAAGAAATAGTTTTTTTGAAATATAAATTTTAAATAAATTGAGAAATTAAAAAGGGCATTACTCTAAAGTCTCTCACAGAACGCCTATAAAAGCTTGTTAACTCATAAAAACTCCTTACTTCACTCACTATCCTAGGGGTTGGCTAATCTTTTATGACTTTAATCTTTTCCTCATCTACATGCACTCCTTTTGAATTAACAATAAAGCCAAGAAAATCTACATGTTCTTTACAAAATGTACATTTTTCAATATTTGTATACAACTTTTTTTGTCTCAAGACATCGAACACACACCTCAAATGCAACACGTGTTCATCAAAAGATTTGTTGTAAACTAAGATATCAGCAAAGTAAACAACAACAAATTTTTCTAAGAAGTTCCTAAGCACATGATTTATTCAACACATGAAAGTACTAAGTGCGTTAGTCAACCCAAATGGCATAATCAACCACTCATACAACCCATATTTAGTCTTAGAGATTGTTTTCCATTCATCCTTTTCTTTTATTCTTATTTGGTGATATCCATTGTTAAGATCAATCTTAGAGAAGTAATAACCACCAAAAAATTTATCAAGTAAATCAACCAAACGGGGAATGGGGTGTTTATACTTTATAATAATATTGTCAATGACACGACAGTCAGTGCACATCCTCCAACTTCCATCCTTTTTGGGTACTAAGATGTCCGGCAACACAAGGGCTTAGGCTTTTCCTTCACCCATCCTTTCTTTAGCAACTCCTCCACTTTCTTTTGAATCTCTAGATTGTCTTGAGGATTATTTCTATATGTAGGCTAGTTGGGCAACATTGCTCTTAGAGTCAAGTCAATTTGATGTTATATCCCTCTAATTAGAGGTAGGTAGTGAGGTACTTCCTTGGGAAGACATCTTCGAATTCATAAAAAAGAGAATTAACACCACTAGGCAAAGCATGATAAGCAAAAGGGTCAGTCAAATCACCATTAGAACTTTCTTTATACACAAGGAAAAACATAGGTTGAAAGGCCAACAATGCTTTACTCATTTCTTTTTTCCACACCAACAAATTTTTTTCACTCTGATTTTTCTCACTTGTATGTGTCCTCACTTTTTCCCCTTTCATTTTAAGTTTGCCCTCAAACTCACTCTTTTTCTATTCATCTTTCCTTTCTTACTCTTTCCTCAACCTCAGTTATTTGGTCCTCACACACTTGACTAGGAGTCATAGGTACTAAAGTGATTTTGCACCCCTTATGTACTAATGTGAACTTGTTTGAATAACCATCATGAATAGCTTTCTTGTCAAACTATCAAGGTCTTCCTAAAAGGATATGACTTGCTTGCATAGGCATTACGTTACATAAGACTTCATCTTCATACTTGCCAATGGAAAACATAATCAACAACCAACTCTCCTTTATCACTTAACCATTGAGGAGTAGTAATAAGACAAAAATTTTCAACAAGCCTAACACTTGCAACATTGGTACAATCACCCCCATCAATAATAAGAGAATAAATCTTCCTAAGAACCAAGCACCTTAATGGAAAATATTTTTCCTTCGTGAAGTGTCATCCTCCTTGGCTAAACTACCCATGAGGCACCTCACCATAAGCTAGTCTCCCTCATGGCATAAAGCCTCACATTCACTTTCTTCTTCACTAGAAGCATCTAGTGATGGGGATGAACTTGCACTAGAGACCTCATCATTCTCCCTAAAGATCATAATCTTCTTATTAGGACATTGGGATGCAATATGGCATTTTCCAAGACATTTGAAACATTTGATGTCCCTATGCTTGGAAGTAGTAGAAGAAAAACCATTAGTAGAATTAGTATGAGATTTACAAGGATCTTTACCACTAGGGGCAACATGGATTGCTTTGGAATGTGCTCTGTCCTTCTTTGAGTTTTCTTTCCATCCTTTTGAATTATTAGTGGAAACACCTTTCTTCATGATTTCCTTTCTCTTCAATTGTTGCTCCGTTTTTATTGCTTGGTGAACAAGATTCGTAAGCTCAATATATGGTTAGAGTTCCACAATATCTATAATTTCATGATTAAGACCATCCAAAAATTGCGCCATGGTAGCCTCCCTTTCCTCCACAACATTGGCCCTTATTATAGCTACTTCCATCTCCTTAAAGTAATTATCTATGCTCTTTGCACCTTGTTTCAAACTTTTCAACTTAATGTGAAGTTCTCTATGGTAATAAGAAGGAACAAATATCCTTCTCATCATTTTCTTTATTTCCTCCCAAGTATTGACTGGATCCTTACCGTACCTCCTCCTATCTTTTTTGCACTTGATCCCACCAAATGAGTGCATAATCTTTAAATTCAATGGCTGCCACTTTGAGTTTCTTCTCTTCACTATAATTGTGGCATGAAAATATTTGCTCAATCTTCATCTCTCACTCTAAGTAAACCTCCACATCAATTCTCTCAATGGATGATAACACTTTTATGTTCAATCCCTCAATTCTCTCATTTTCTCTCCCTCTTCTATGATGTTTTCTCTCCCACCTATCTTCTCTACTTCCATTCTCATGCCTCCTATGACTTCTCCTCTCCCTTGGTGACCCTTGGGACCCATCATCACCATGAAAATAAGTGTCATGACTAGACCTCTTTCTCTCCAATATCTCAAACCTCACATTAAAGTCATTTCTATACCTTTGCAATAACCTTTCAACATGTCTTCCAAAACTCTCAATTTAGAGCTTCGAGGCAACGGTTCTAAGTGAGGGAGGTGTGCTCCCACCACTCAATTCCCTTGCCATAGCTACAAAACAAAGAAAGTTAGCAAAATAAAGGATCTCACCACTCTACTCACGTGTTTCACTCAAAGTGTTTGGAATCACAAATGTTTCACTCAATATGGCTTTTGTGTAATGGGCTCTTGATAAGCCGAGAAGGAATGATTGCCACAAGAGTGTTGGCCTCTTGATAAGATCAAGGATAATGGGCTCGCTGAAGAACCCTAGAGTTGCACTCTCATACAAGAGTGTTTGACCTTCAATTCTATTCTTTCCAAAAACTCTGTCATGATTTGATTACAAAGATTTAAATTTGCTCAGCCTCCAAAAGGTCAATTGGGTTTCATACTAACAGGCCCAAAACATTCTTAAATCAAATAAAACAAGTTATGATGATAAATAAAACCTAAACACTAGTAATAGCCAACATGACCTTTTATTGAAAATAATTAAATTAACATAACTTTTAATTAAATTCATCGAAGCTCACATCTTCTAAATGTATGCAATTAATCATCAAGAGTTCTTCTAAATTCAAATTGATCCCACTTTTAAATACGACAACAACTATCTTCTCTAGATCCCATTTTATTCTTTTTGCTCATACCTTTATCATTGGTTCTTGAAATTTCTCCAATGTCTTTAGGCCTTTTGTCTTCAATAAGTTTGTCTTGATTTCCATCATAAAACTTTCAATCAAAAGTTATTATTAAAATTATCATATCCTTCTAGTTGATTTGTTATTGCATAGATCATTCAACTACTTGTTGTATTCAAGAAACTATTGCAAAATAAGTTTCAATTCAGTCTAGTGAGGACCACTAAAAAAATTTGTTACGGCATATGTTGTGCTTGTTGTATTTCTTGTGGCTGCATTGTAAAATTTGAAGCAAGAGGGACCCAAATTTGTTGAGAAATGTGGCAAGGATCTATTGTGTTAACATATTGTAAGGTTGCATCATGGATGCTTCTTCGTTTCCTTTCTTTCTCTAGGACATTCTTGCAATGGAAGTATTTTGTGCATGACTTACAACTTGGCTTGGAGTGTTCGACGGAAGAAAATCTTTTGAATATTTTTCCACTTTCCCTTACCATATTTCTCAAGCCCATAGAGAAATAATCTATCACAATAGAGTAATTGCAAATAAATTTGTTGAACATATTTCCTTTTTTCCTTTATATAGATAGAGAGAGCACCAACTTTAATATTCTTTTACAATTCCTGCGTGATTGCCATGTACGGATCCTCTCTAATCACCATTAAATGCAAACTTTCTTAATTTCTGTTAGCAGTTTGAATATCTGATATTATAATTAATTATTTTCATTATATTAAATTTGGTCTTGATTGATTTCTAAAAACTATAAAAAGGTTTTTTTTAAACAAATATAATAGGGATTTTTAAAAAAATATTAGTATAATTTAAATGTATTAAAATTATTACAATAAAAAATTATTTATTTTATATATAAAATTATAAAAATAATATTAATAATAAAGTATATTTTTAGTTTAAATAAATAATAGTAATTAATTAAATAAAAATAATAATAAAACCTAATTAATACAATGTATTATTCTTCACCTTTTTCAATTTATTTATATAAAGGAAAATTTTTATTTTTATTATTAGTTTAGTCTAAGTGATAGATTTTAACTCTATTTTTATTTTTATTTTTTTATTTATTTCTCTTGTTTCTTCTACCAACAATGTTAAAGAGAGTTGTATTTTAAAAACTAGAATTTTGGGTAAATTTTATATGGAATCTAGTCTAGTATTATTTATCACATTTTTATTCTTTCCATTTTTAAAAATAAATAATTCATATATATATATATATATATATATATATATATATATATATATATATATATATATAATCAATAATTTAATATTTAACTTTTGATGAACAGTATTGTCATATAATTCATTTTTAAAAATAATAAATTTAATTAATTAATTTTATTAATTCAGATTAAAAATATACTTAATTATATTATTAAATCATTTTTAATATTTTTATATATCAAATATATAAATTTTCTATTGTAACAAATTTTAAATATTTAAAACAAATAATTTTTTAAAAATAATATTTTTATCTTTTAATATGACTTGTCAAATCAATGAAAATTTTAAAATAATATGAATAGTGAATTGCAACATCTCAATGGAAACTAAAAAAACAATGCAAACAATGAGAAGTGAATGACGTTAAGTTGCTTTCAGATGTTGAGGGAGAGTCTCAACCGTAAAAAGTATCAAATCAGAGGGTCCACAAATTTGTTGGAGGGAGGCCGGAGAAAATTTCTGCAGGAGAGGATACGGATCCATTATACCTATCAAGAGTCCAATAAATTTGGATGTATTATAATTAAATTAACATTTTATTTTTATTTTTTATTATTTTTAAATTGAGATTAATTAAATTTTGTTTTACCTTCTTAAGTAGACCTTCTCAGTTTGTTATAGTGTACTAAAATTGAAATTTTGTTTAAATTTATCAACTTTATGTAATAGTTTTGGGGAGGAATTAAAATGGAAAAAGAAAATAAAATAAAATTAGTAGCTTAGTGAAAATAGTTTAAAAATTTTATTTTTTTAAGAGTAAACACTTGAATTTACAATATAGACTCAAAGAGTTAACGTGATTAATTTGGTGAATTTTAAAATTTATAAGTTTATTTTAAATCACCTTAAAATGTTGAAAAAAATGTCACAACACAAGTTTTTGTGATAAAAATGATTTAGATAATATGAATGGCTATCAAGCGAGAGCTGAGTTTGAGTTACCATGTTAATATGCTACATTTGTGCGTCATTGCATGAATCAATTTAGATGGCGGAGGCAATACTCCTGTGATTTCCAACAAATGTTGGAGGCAAAGTCCATTTATGAGAAATATATTTTAGTTAGTTTTTAATTTTTATTATTAGTTAAAACAGTTTATTTTATTATTTGGCAATTAAATTTGTTTTATAATTCTTAATGTATTTTGAAATACTACTTTAAATACTGTTTTTTAAAATGGTAATATCTAATTTTTTATATTTATTCTCTTTTTTTTCTTTGAATATATATATTTTTTCTTTTACTCAAGGTAGAATTTGATTGTTTTTACTCTTTCTTTTAAATATGATAAGATCTTTCATCTTTATTATTTTATTATATGAGATATTAATATTAATAAATAATAAATAATAAATTTATTTTATTTTATTGAATATTTTTATATTACACTATTTATTTTAACCATTATATTATTTAAATATTTAATTTATTATTCTATCTTATATTTCAAAAAATTGATATATAATGGTAAATTTTTATATTTTTAATATTTTAATTTTAAATTATTTATTTTAACTATTAGTCTATTCCAATTTTCTATTATTTTTAATATTATACTTCAAGATATTTTAATCATTACACTAATTAATCATATAAAAATGTGATGTCTACTTAAAAATATGTTATTTTTAGTTTAATATAAAATTGATTAAAAATATTTTAAGATATAATAAAAGATAAATGGTAAAAAAACACATTATGTAAAAAAATATAATAATTTAAATTAAAAAAATTAATTAAAAAATAAAGTTACATATTCTAAAATTTATTTTTATCAATAAAATAAAATTAAAATTAAAATTTATATAAAAGTGTCACATAAATATGTTTATTTATGATATTTACTTAAATAGATAATTTTATCAAACACTTATAATTTAATAAATTAGTTTAACAACTTTCAACTACAAGCTAAAGTTTCAATCAATTTTTTCATAACAAAATATTTATTTTATTTTATTTTATTTTTTTACATATTTTTTTCTGGGTATTTTTCTATAATTATGAAAAATACAATTACTTTCTTAAATTTGTTGAAAAATTCATAAAGAAATTTAGATTTTTTTTCAAAATCTTCTACAATTTCTTTTCGTATAAAACAAAATCTTTATGTTGTTTCTTGCAATTGCTTAGTATCAAAAACATTTTATTAAATATACCAACATAAATACAAGAACATTTACATACGTTCACAAAGAAAATTAAAATTACTTTATTCTCAAAATGCAATTTAATAAAAACATACAAGGACATAGAATATTTCATCTTTTTTTAAGTATAACATTTCGTTTTATAACACTTCAATATGAAAATAAAGTTAGTAATACTACAAACAAAGAACGACAACAATATTGATCAAAGTTGTAATTTTGTACTCTTCAAGTTTTTGTAAAACGAACCCAGACATAACTAATTTTATTTATTTTCAATGTATTAATATAAGTATTAAGTACAATAAAAAATTGTAGCCCAAATTTTGAAACATTATGCCAAAAAAAAATAAAGCAGACAAAAGAAAGAAATGAACAATGAATAAAATTAATAAATAAATATAGATAATCAATGACAAGATTGACAGAAAAAAAAAAAAAGACATCATAGTATATTTTGATTATATTAACGAGGTATAATATCTCCGTATTATGACTTTTTTTGAGAAAGTTTAAAAAACAAGATACTTGTGTTCTTAACATAGAAAATGTAAAAAGGAAGTTTAAAAGAATACTAAAGCTAATAAAATAATTAAATAGAGGGGTGAGGTATTACGCTATAGATGTAGCAAAATTTACAATAATAATAGAAGTGCTCTTTAAAAATCTTTGCATATTGGTAGAATATAAGACGAATCAGATTGTTTAATATTTTGATTATGTAAACAAAATATACTAAGTTAATATTTTATTTGTCGAATATCAGATATAAGTTTCATATTGTGTTTAACTTTATTTGCTAAATCGAAGATATATATAAAAGCTCACTTAATTATTTACTTCTATAATTATTATATTGGCATTATTTTATTTGTCAAAGTTTTAAATCAAATTTCAAACGCATATCAGAGAAGTTTTTTAATTTTTAAAATGTCATGCCTGAATATATTAAAAAATATAACATAAGAAAAGGTGAAATTTTTTTAATAATAAATATGAATCTATTACAAAAAGAGATAAACAAATTACTTTATCAAAATTTAAATAATTAATTCATGAAAAATAATAAATGTTGCATTTAGTATTGTGACAGAATTTTATTAACAAATAAAGATGAAAAACATCGTAAAAATAATAATTAACTTCAAAGGAATTTCATAAATATATGAAATTTTAAAAATCAAATAAAATAAGAATTTTCAAAGTCAATCATTGTGTAAAAAGTTTATCCTTTTTCAAAATTTATTGTAACATTTATATATGTAAAAAACTCTCAATCATTTGAATATCTAAGAGTTTAGAATTTTGTCTTTATTTTATATTTGTCTATATCAAATGGTACCAAAATTATTCAGGACCCCTTTAGAAAACTCAACCTTAAGAAATCAAGAAAAAATAAGAAGTGACTTATAAAAAGAATACTTGTTGATTAGTTTGAAGAGGTTAGAACAAAGACTAGTAATTAAAAAAAAATCATAAGTGACTTGTGAAAAGAATATTTGTAATTATTTGTGATATTATGGAACTTGAGCATTTGTCAAGAACTAGATGTAATCTCAATGGTAGATGTGAACCAGTATAAAATTTTTTGTGTCTTATACTTTTATCTCTAACTCCCCATTCTTGTGTTTTTCTTTGTCATACACATATCATAAATGATTCAAATAATGGAGGGAACATGATGCATATGAGTCTTGAAACATAAACTGTAACATTCTGCTTTTAATATAATAAAATTATAATTTTAAAATTTATCTTTCCTCATTTAAATATTTTAGTCTAGTCTAAATAAGGTTTCGAATTTTAAAATTCTATGAAAAATATTATCTAGTAGATAATGTGGAAAGAGAGAGAGATTTTTCAAATTGAGTTAAAAATAAAACTTAAAACAATAATATAAATAGTTTGATTTTGATTAGAAAATAGATTTTTAGATATTTTAGATAAAATAAATAAAAGAAGGAAAGACTAAAAATTAGAAAATCAGAATCTAAATTTTTAGAAATCAGAAATAAAATTTTATTAATTAAATGTAATAAATAAATATTTAGATAAATAAAATTCCACCAAATAAAATAAATATTTGGTAAAAGAAAATATAGGAATAGAAGAAGAAAAATATATGCTAATTTATAGATTTTTTTGGAAAAATTTAGAAATCAAAAATCTAATTTTAAAAACATAAAACGAAAATGAAAGAAAAAGGAAATAAGAAAAGAAAAGGGAAATAAAAGGAAGGAGGGAAGGGTTTGGGAACCTAGACCCTTGAGAAGAGAAGAAAGGAGTGAACCAAATGAGATGGCGTGCTTGTCAGTTATAATATGAAGTTAATATATACAAAACCTTAAGAAAGAAGTATTATAACTAAAACGCAGAGAAAAACATTTTGGAAAGACCAAATTCGAAGGCAAGGGAAATTTAGTGAAAGTAGGGATTGTTGTTTGACCGCTTGACCCATCGCTGTTTATTTATGTGAATTAATTATACTTAAAATAACCTTCAAAACACGAAATTTCCATGAAATCAGCTTCGTCATCTCCTTCCTCGAGCCCTTAACCCTACTTTTGTATGTGTCACTCTACCCACACCCTGCAAGCACCCTAATTGGGTTCGCCCATGACCTACGACCTACTTAGGCACGAAGCAAGGGGCATATACTTCCTATAAAAGCGAAATTGAATCAAAGAAGAAGAAGGCAAAACCGAGTATTGCTTCAATCAAATTTTCCATAAATTCAACCCTAAAACCTTCAATACATTTCACCAATAGCTTCGGCTTGATCCAAGCTTCCTTTTGGTTCCATTTAATTGAAGAAAGGGAGAAGGAATCGTGAATTCACTTGGACACCGGAGCTTCACCAGAAAGCTTGAAAACTTCACTGAAAATTTTGAAATTAAGGTAAGAGAAGCTATTTTTACTTCAAATTTGATGGTTAGAATCATTCTAGGTTGTTTAAATTTGAATTTTTGAAAGTATAACGCTCTAAGATGAAGGAATTCACCAAAAATGAATCAAACCCAAAAATCTCAAAGTTTTGAATCTGAAGCAAATCAATTCTACTTGTTTAGGCAATTTCTAATGGAATTTTAAGTAGTTAAACTTCCATAATGGTATTCAAATGATTCGAAGCCTAAAATTCCCCATAATTGTTAAAGGAAATTGAAAATCAATCCAAAGAAAAATCCACATTCCATTCTTATTCTGTTTCAAAATTGTTTGAATCTCGATGAAATGAAGTACAAAATTGATTGATTTTAACATTATGTGATTAGAATTTGATAAAACCAACCCAACATGAGGAGAAGGGAAGAAATTGGGAAGTTTAAAATAATTTTTGAGCCTAAATAGTACATTGCTACGTGAGGAAGAAGATGAACATGGTCAAAATATCTATTTTGCCCCTAGGGTGTAAAATTACCAAAATACCCTTAGACTATTTTTTTTTTTGAAACTTTGTTGTTCTTATTGTTTTAATTTAAGGAAATTGATAAAAAAAAAATTACTCTAAAAATACAGTGTACTAACAGTTTTGATAACAAATGAATTTATCAATAAATTAAATTTTTATATAAAACAAAAATTACCAAAATACCCCTAGTTTGAAAATTTAAAATTTTAATTGTTTTGTTATTATAAATTAGGAAAAATATAGTCAGAGCATTCTACATGTGAACCTAATATAATTATGTCATTACTAGAATTAGAAATGTGGTAAAAATCCTTAAAAAACTTATTTTTTTTATCTAAAATGACCAGAATACTCCTACATTAATAAATTAAAATTCTTTACTATTTTGGTCATTCTAAATTCAGGAAAAGATAGCCAAAGTATTCTCCAATAATATTAGGTATATTTATGTGATAGGAAATTCTTAAAAAAATAAGTTTTTATGAAATGACTAAAATACACTTTTTATGAGAAAAATTACTAAAATACCCCTTTATAGAAAAATGATCCAAAGTGACTTCAAACTGAAAATTAATATCTTTTTGGATAAACATCTTCAATATATATATATATGTAGGAAGAAATTTTGAAATAAAGATTATAAAAGACCATCCTTACCTTTTTACCTACTTAAAAATTATTCTTTTAACATATGAAAGAATACTTAATTAAATTTCCCATTAAATTGAAATATTCATTAGCCAAATTAGTGAAAAATTAAAACTGTATATAAAAAATGAATTTGAACAACAAATTTAAGAGTCTTGAAAAAATAACCATTTTACCCTTGTTTGACTTTATAATATACTATTCGATTGATATGATCTTTGATTGTGCCTTTAATTTTCCTATATTGTATATGTTTTAAATTGATAGTAGGAATGAAATTTACTACTCACTACCTCTACTACTAGCAAAGGGATACATAATAATGATAACTGTCTCTACGAGACAGTAAATTACAAAAATAACCCTAAAGTAGAAGATGAACTAAGAAACTCTCAAACAAAGATATTTATAGAATAATTACAAAGTAAGAATGGAAGAAGGATGTTATCCAATGATATCATGAAACACAACATGAGTACCAAGGAAAAGTTGACAAATGAAGTAAGGAAGGTAAATTGGGTTAAAAATCCTAATGAGTGAGAAATAAGAACGAAGATTGCAAGGGTTGACCACAAAAGGTATCTGAGGAATGTATGTAGGCTCTGGTGAGTCCTTGGGGGTAGATAAGGTGCCAAGTTGTGAACCGCTTAAAGCAAAAAGGGTCTCATAGAATCGTTTTGGCATTCTTGACAAAGCGGAACATTACTATGATTCGGTTGAGAGTATCCTAGACCTAGTACCAAATAGGATATGTACTCATGATCGTTAACCCAAAATACAAACTTGGACTATTACTGAGACGCTCGTGTAAGTCCTCCTAGAGTTAGTAGTATTGGAAGCTACGAAGGGTCCTAAATCAAGTAGAATTCCTTAGACACATTACGGTGAGTTGAGAGTCTACGGTAGATAGAAATAAACTATATATCTATGTGTTTGCTTATGGATAAATGATTCACTCCTACAACCCCCTCCTCCCACATTTTAGAAAAAAATGGTGAACGAGATCCAACCCTTGTTTCACCTAACAATAATACCCCTAAAAGGACAATGGACACATGATAGGATTAATGGGAATGATACATTTATGGGTTATGTCAAATTTTCCTTTAGACCTCCCAATGTCATAGTCCTATGGCAAGTCCATCACATAGATATTCCAGTAATATTATCAAACACCATCAGCTAGAGTCACAGATGTTTTCGTAGCGCATCAATGCACTCAAACACCTCTTTGCTTACAATCTTCCATAGGTTTAGTCCTAATAGGTGATTAAGATAGAAGAGAAGAATCTTTTGAGGAAGAAGACCCTTCTGAAGGATCTGACTAGATATATCAAATATGGAGGACTATCTTGGATCTTATCTTTTGTTTTATTTGTTGAGATATTTTTGGAATGTAATATTTATACTTATATTTTGACTTAATCTATATATTAACTTGAGCATGTTATAATTAAATTCAAATTAATTGGATATGTGTGCAATTTTGGGTTTCTTCCAAATTGTAACCCCTAGAGAGTTTAGATTTTAAAATTTATATGAATTAAAACATTTAGAAAGATTTTTCTCAAAATTAAATGAATAATGTAACATCTTGTTTTTAATTTTATAAATACTAGAATTTATAATTTATGATAAATTTTGTGAAGATTTAGGATTTTAGAAAGAAATAATATTAGAATAAGAAAAGGGAAAATTTAATTAGTTAAAAACTTGAATTTCTTTTTGGTAAAATCAAAATTTATAAGATTAAAAAAATAGTTTAATGAGAATAAACAAAAATCTATAAATAAAAGAATAAAAATAAATTTCAAAAATAGGTAAATATATATTGCAGAATTTTTAAATACATATAAGGCATAAAGAAATTAGAAAGATAAATTTAAAAAATCTGGATTTTTAGAAGAAAGATTTTAGTTTTATAATTAAAAATATGAATAAAAAAATTAAATAAATAAATTTACAAAATTTATTAAATTATTTGGCAAGGAAAATATAGGAATAGGTAAAGAAAAATATAAAATGATTTATAGAAATTTTAGAAAAAATTTAGAAGTAAAAATAACAAAATTAAAAATAAAAATAGAAAACAGTAGAAAAAAGAAAAAAAATGTGAAAAAGAAACGAAAATTCAAAAAAAAAATAGGAGAGGCTCGAATTCAAGGCAACGAAGAGAGGGGCATGCCTTTGACCAACTGAGCTACCCCTCTAGGTAACAAAAATGCGACTTATTTAATATATAAGGACTAAATGAGCGAATGTAAGGAAAATAAAACGAAAGGTAGAAAAAGGGGTTAGCTGGGATTGAAACCCTTGACCCCTTAGGAGCGTTTGGAAGAGAGGAATGTGCATTTTCCAATTAGATTGCTAGGCCCATCATTGGCAATTTAGGATAAAAGAAATCTTATATCCTTTCTTCGTTCTTCTTCTTCTTCACTGCTGTGAAAGCTCCTCCCTCAACCTCGAGAATTCCTACTACCTAGCCGCCCAGCCTAGCCACCTAGCTTCCCTGACTTAGCAAGGCTACAATCGACTTCAAGGAACAAAATAAACCAAGTTGGACGGTGGGAGACATTTTATAAACGCCATTGGAATCAAACTCAAAAACATAAATCCAAAAAACTTCTTCTCTTCTATTCTCTTTGTACACTCACCCAAATTGGTTTGTTTCAATCCCTATAGCTTTGAATTATCACGAGCTTTGATTTATCTGAAGAAATTCAAATAAACAAGCAAGGAATCGTGATTTAGAAGACTCGTTGGAGATTTTCCAGAGTTTGCATTTCCTCGTGGAAAAAATCACAATTAAGGTAGAAAGAGTTACTTTTTTTCAAATTTGATTGCTAGAAACATTATAGGTTGTGTGAATTTGGATTTTTGAGGATTTAACACTCTATAATCATGAAATTCACCAAAAACGAATGAACGTGAAACGTTAAAATTTTGAAATAAGAAGCAAATAGATTTTGCTTAAATAACATGTTTTTGATAATAAAAAAAATCTATGTTGATTAAGCTTTATTATTAATGTTCGAATGATTCTGGTTAGAAAACTACCCATAATTGTTATGGGAATTCAAAAATGGATCAAAAACAAAATTCATGTTCTGTACATGCAATGCATTTTGAATTTTTAAGTTTAAATGATTGATTTTTAATTGCTTATGACTTGAAATTGAACAAAATGAATTTAGTGAGAGAAATAAGGAAGGAACAAAGAATTAAAAATGGACTTCAAACCAAAAACCAACTTTCAATTCTTGATAAAAAGAAGAAAGAAGAAGAAGATGAAGCTAGGAAAAAATGACCATTTTACCCCTAGGTGTTGAAATTACCAAAATAACCCTAGGCCAAATTTTTATGATTTTGTTGTTTTATTTTTCTAAATTAGGAAAAGAATAAAAGAAACCTTTATTCCATACTCTAGCAGAAATGCTAAAAAAATTAATTTTTATATAAAATTTAGTAACTTTAAAATTTTACAAAAGATCAAAACAATCCTATTTATAAACTTAAAAATTTCTACTATTTTTCCTATTTTAATTCAAAGCAAAGTTAGCTAAGACATCCTACAATTGAAATAATCAAACTTCCATTCATCTTAAGTCAAAATTGTGATAGAAAATTCTTAAAAATAATTTTTATGAAAATGATCAAAATACCCCTAGTTATTATTTTTAGAAAACTTTGCAAATCTGAATAATTTTTCTAAAATCCATAGAATGGATACTGTTAGAAACCTGTTTCAAAGCTAGAAAGAAAATATGTATAAAGTTAAAATGACCAAAATACCTTTTTTATGAGAAAATTACTAAAATATCCTTCCTATAAAAATTTACCTAAATTGATTTCAAATTTAAATTTTAATAGCTCATTCCATCTTAAGGGTACATTATTATTCAATACATGAAGATACAAAAAGAAGTTTTTGCAATAACTAAGTGATATATAAAATGACTAAAATACCCTTCTTGTAAAACTTAAGGGAATGTGAAAGTTTTTACTAAACTTTGAATATTCGTATGATTTCTCTCATGATATATGTACTATCATTATTGATTTGGTTAACTTCATTTTTTATCATGAAATACTATGATTGGTAAGAAGGAAACTCACATTAAACGAAACCCTAAGATAGTAGACAATGAAAGATGAAAAGTTCAATAAGTCTCTCTGACTTAAAGATCCTTCTTTTCATATGAAATTTGGCTACAAAAAGCCAATAATAATTGATAAATTGGCCAATTGATATTATTATCAGTGAATGATTAATGTAAAGCGGGATTTTCCATCTTTTGATGTTTCTTTGGATTTTTTACTTTGAGACTTGATCGAAAAGAAGACAAAAAGTAGTAGTTAAACCATAATTCATGTGAGATACAAGATTGGAGAGATGCAATTAGTTGACAAACAAAAGGTACTTGAGGAATGTATACAAACTGTGGAAGTCCTTTGGGGTGTGAGGCGCTAAGTCTGTGGGCTACCCTAGGATACGAGGTTACACTGAGCCGGCTTGACAACTCCGATAATGTAGAGCATTACCAAGATCAGTGGAGAGTATCTAAGTCTTGTACCAGCTCAAGATATATACTCCTGATAGTCACCCAAGAAGTAGCAATTTATGGATAAAAATAATTTGTTACGCATAAATCCTTAGGAGTCAACAATAAGAGGCAGCACGAGACCCTAATGCTCTAGTAATAAATTAATAAGGTGTGTTACGGTGAGTTAGAGTAAACGATTACAGGTACGCCATTATATGTGCTTGGTGGAGAACAGGTGACTCACTCCTACAAATCCTACATTTTTCATGATAAGGATGATTGATGACTATCGTCTCTTGTTCCACTTATCTATAAACCCTCTTTGCGGAAGATGGACTAGGGATCCCTTATACCAACTGGACACCTATACTAGATATGTCCGATTTACTTTCTTTATTTTTGAACCCTTTTCAACTTCTATACCTAACCAGATAAATCTCCCTATAGTGTTAACTCAAGTTGTACCTCTGAGATTTTTAAATTATCCTTCCAGAATTCCATCACATCCTAGAAGAAGGCGACCAAATAATCCCTGCCAACCTTCTACCTCTACTCTCACTAGCACTAGTCTATCTCTAAGAGAAGAATCTTCTAAAGAGGAAGATCCATCTGAAAACTCTAGAGGCAAGGAAGAATCTTAAATTTTAAATTTCTATCTTGTATAAGTGACGAAACTTTTTGATGTACATTGATGTAAATTAATGAATGAAAGTTAATCTTCAATTGTTTGCCAAATTGTAATTAAAACTTAATAAATAAATTAGTAAAATATTTTAGGTCATTCCAAATAAAAAGGGTGTTACATAGACTAATTGAAATAATATCATCATCAAGTGAGAAGCATTCAGAAAGATAACTACATTTCATTCAAATAAGCAATGCAATAATATCATCATGTGAGAGAAAGATTAGAAGGTAAAAGAGATATTTTTTGTAGACTCAAAAAGTAAAAAACTAATCTATAAACAAATGTATTGTTTGATTTTTACTAACATCACAAGTATCTCAAGAAATTTACATGTGATATTTTATGTAGCATTACCAAAACTTTTATGACCTACATATATACATACATGCTTACAACAAAAATATATGAAGAAATTAGGTAGATTGTTGATTAATTTGTGTTTAGTTTTATTAAGTTTAAGTAGTAGAAAGAAAATATCAATATACCTTTTTCCAAAAGAAATTAGGCTTAAATACATTTTTAGTCTTCTAATATCGTAGTTAATCTGTATGTAACCAAACACATGAGATTTGTCAAAATCTTCTTTATTCTTGGGGCACAATGACACAACTATTAGATTCTAACCAAGGTGCCTCTATTTCTAGTTGAAAACTATTTTCGAATCCTCTCTTAAGCCTAGAGTTTAGCTTAAGCCTTTGAGAAATTCTAAAAAGACTCCCTTAGGAGTAAAGTCCTACAATTTTCATTTCAATTTACATTAATTACAAAATAATGTCTACTTGCTAAAATGATTTTCCTTGTTCATTTTATTTTGTGCTACTCTTAAAGTTAGGTCTTCAATAAGCATTATTTTGGCTTGGAGTATAATGCAGCAAAATGCTTTCTCAATCCTTTGTAAGAGAAATCAATTTGTATTGAATCCAAATTTGCAAGAAGAGATTGGTGGAATAATGAAAAAGTAAGAATATAGAAAATGACGAAAGCAAAACTTGGGTCAATGAAAAGTAAAGTAACTAGAACTGAAGCTTTAAGTTCATTTACAAAAAAATTATTTTTGTTAGTTTTTATAAAGAAAAAAAAGCACATATTTTAACAAAAATGTTATATATGTTAGCAAAAGGACTAACATATAAATTTCTTAATTTAAAATACAAAAAAATCTCTTAAAATTTGGTTTAGGTTCCACTTAACATTGGGTCAGCCATGACTAGAACCATTAAGTTGGAATTACGGGGGAACAATGACTTATGACACTAAAACCACTTAAAGGGTTGTTCGGGATCAAGAAGTATTTTTTAGACTGATAAGGAAGATGGGACTAGAAAAAAAAAACTATACCTATCAGTATATGTACATTCGAATTTTGATATGTAAGAGAAGAAAACAAGAAGGTTGTGGGATGCATTGAGTAAAATGGGAAAGAAATTTATAAGGCATATATATTATATCATGAGTGAATACAACGCATTGCAACAAATAATGCAGAGATGGTATAGTTTAATAAATTTATCACATAATGATTTGGTGGATCTACTAGTTATTTGATGTGTGTCAAAAAACACACTAAGGGCAAGCATACCCTACACAATAGTAACAATGGACAATAGTCCAGATATCCAAACCAAAGGACTAAATGTAGTTCTTGAATAATTCAAGTTGTAATAAATTAAATAATTTGTAGAAATCGTCAATTTAAAAAATAGTTGTTCGAAAACTGGTTAGGAAAGACAAAATTAAATAAGTGACAAGTAAACAATAAAGAATTCAATTTGAAAACCTAGGGTTGTGATTTCACAAGTATCTCAAATTTTCCAATTGTTATTAAATGAAATCTTGAGTAACTGTTAAAGTTGATAATCTTCTTAAAATTATTATTAAATCTTGGTTAGGAATTAACAACACTTTTTTCCCTTAATTCTTCCCTTAATTCTTCCCTCAATTGGTCATATAAGATGAAATTAAGAAAAACAGAATAAGTTCTTAGCGATTGATTAAAACATTTTTAACCTAAATGGAAATCCCTACAATGAGTTTGATCATACACTCTATATTAGACTTAGTTGTTCCACAATTTTGTTAATTAAAAGCATTTGTCCATTTGTTAATTAATCAACTATCAATTAGAGTGATCAAATCTAAATTAGCAATACAAGATAATGAAATAATTCAATTACAAAAAAACTCAAGATTTTATTCAATAAACAATTAGGATATGTTGAGACTCATTACATTATAGCCCTATCTAAAAACCTCTAGTTAGTCATAGGAATAAAAACAAAAAACAATTAAAACAAGCATAAGGATTACAAAAATGAAAAGAAACTTTACAAGGAAGTGATCTTATGAGGAATCCTACACTTTCCCCAAGCCTAGCTCCTCTTATGAAAGTTGTCTCTTGCTCAACATTCTATTTTTCTAAAATGGAGTAAAAGATAACCTCACTCCCTCTTCTCTTTTTTTTTTTTTTAATTTATACCATTAGAAAATACATTGTTCGAGGAAATCAACACGATCGTGCTATAATTAGCACAACCATGTCAACCTTTACCACAATTATGCTAAAACAATTTTTATGTTGAGCTTCTTTTTATAAAAAATTAAGTACAACCATAGTACTCAAACATGGTCTTACTTCTAGCTAAGCATGACTAGGCTCTATTTAGCACAACTATGATTCTTCTTGATGTCCATTTTCATAATGAAATTCTTTATTTTTGGAGATTTTTACTCATTATTTGCATAAACACTTGTTTTATGAACAACTTAACAAAATCATTAGTTTTATCAAAATAAGTTATTTATAGTAAAAACATAACAAAAACTTTTGATATTTATCATTTAACAAGTAGTTGGTCAACCTCCCCACACTTGAACATTGCTTGTCCTCAAATAATTATTCTAACTTGAAGATAAAATTACTTTTCCAAAGATCAAGGATGCATTCATTGGAGCTCCTTCAATGAATTATTTAAGAGGACCCATTAGGCTTTATCCTAGATGCAAGTGCTCATTAGCATCAGTTCACTCATCTCAAAAAGCTCTCAATGTACCACAAGTAACAAAACAAAACACATCAAATTCACTCAAGAAAATACAAATCACAAATTATTTATCAATCAACTCAATTTGAATAGTTACTCAACATACAAGATAGTGGGGGCATAAAAAGGTATGACGTGACTAGGCTGGAATTTAGGTAGATACAAAAAGAAAAGATGTACAAAAGAAATTTTTCAATTTTTGTATACACTTCGTGACAAGTATTAAAGTTACACACCTTTCTTATCCACAATGATTCCTCTTTCTTTTCGGTCACGAAGTGTTTACAAATATCACATAACAGGGTGCCAAAAAGAATTCATCAATAAGACTTAAAGGGACAACTAAGGTAAAAAAAATGTATCTAAAATTTTGAGTACAAAAAGAAAGCCTAAAAATTGCCTAAAAAACTTACAATAAGATAATTATTTAAAGATATAAATTTCAAAATAATTACAGAATACGCTAACTCAAGCAAACATATTTATCACATTGAGAAGAATTGGGGGTTTTAGATGTGACCATCCCTTTATTACCTCAAAACTTATATATGTTTGGTTTTTCTTAAAAGAGAAAAGATTTAGAAAGTACTAATGACTATTTTCTTCAAAAGGAGTCCCTTATGCAAAATTAAATGTCCAAATCATTTTTTTAAAAACAGGGGCTCCTAGAATTAATAAACTTAAATCAAATGAAAAACACAAAATAAGAAGTCACAACAAATGCAATGGGAGAATAAAAGCATGGCATATCCATAGTGCTAATTAGTTGGAGTAAAAATAATATGAAATATGAAAACCCTCTCCCCATACTTAAAACATATGATATCCTATGTGGTCAAGGTCAAGAATGTAGGCTTAGTGTTGAGTCCCAACTGTATAATAATTATGAGATGTTTTAGCTACATCAATTTTAGTAGACATATTATAACACTAATTGCAAAATATAACAAAAATCAATTTTCTACAACAAAAACCTTTTTTCCTCTACAATTTGTTTCTTTTTCTATTTCTTTATCACATTACCTCTCATATTTCTCACTTTTTTTATTCTCTTATCTTACATTTCATCTCTCTCTTCATTATAGAATACAAAAAATATTCTGGTAATAAAATTAAATTATCTATAGATATACCATATATATTGACATTGTTGCCCACAACGTCAATAGAGTGTGTATGGGTCACCTTCCACTAACAATTGATGGCTTTTTGTCTTCATTTTTTCTTTTAAATATTATTATATTTCATTTTATTAGAGAAAATATTATTTAGTTTTATTTACATTAATAAATAACAAATATGTGCAATGCACTAATTCG
>JAMLFT010003874.1:0-20948 GCA_026544285.1 Pachyrhizus erosus | reverse complement strand
AAAGTTGTTTTTAGTTTCTCAAATTTAGTGTAAAAATTTAAAAAATAATTTTTAAAAAAAATTGAGAGACTAAAATAATATTTTTAATTTTAAGAGATCAAAATCGAATTCATTTTAAATTTGAGGAACTAAAAATATAATTAAATTATTTAAGTATTTATAATTAATATTATTGTAATTAATTATATATTTTTATTTAATATTCATATTTTTTAATTTGTATGAAAAATAAATTTAATTAATATTTAATTATTTTTTTTATCATGAATTAAAATAAGTAAGAGTGTTTAAGAAGACAATAAAAAGAAATATAATGACTTTTCTTTTTCTTTTTCATACGTGCATTGTTTGATAGTGCATTGATGTGATGACTTTTACACAATTTATTGTTTCAATAACTGAATGACGCCCTTGTGTAATAAGTAATGGATAAAGCTAAGGGTAGTTTATTTTGTTTAAAGATCATAAACGTTAGGTGATATAATCGCAGTTTACTTTTAAAAAACAAAAAAAAACTTTTCAATTTTGAAACTACTCTCATTCATTTCTGCCATTTAGCTTAAATGCAGTCATTGTCGTCGGCAATGGGCAATTCAATTTTTTCCTCGAAACAATATTTGATATCATTTTTTTATAAATTTAAATTTGTAGAAAAATATGAGACGGGAGTGAACAAATATAATTTTACAACTACTAAGTCACTAAGCAATAGCCGCATACCAACCAATAGACACTACTATCAAGAAAAAACGACTGAAAGAAGGGGCTTAAAGATTAAATGAAAAATAAAAATAATGATATGCTTCATTAACCCTTGATTTTGTATAGTTTTATTATTTAATTTTAGTACTGACAGTATTAATTATTTAATGTTTAAATAATAAAACTATACAAAATTAAAGGATGCGTACACAAGACAAAGGCCAGAGAAAAACACGCGAAAGCAGCCAAGGAATATGCATAAATAACCGAAACCTCGTCATTTTGTAGAAGTTAGGTGTTTTGGAGTAACTTTTAATTAAAAAGATGTCTAAATTTTTTTCTAATAATTGATATGTTTTTTTTTTAAAAGTTGTCTTAACCGGAACTACAATTTCAATTATTATTACCGAAGCCATCATTTATTGATTTTCTTTTGTTTTATCTTTAATTTATTATTATCCTATTCATATTCATATTAACTTAAGAGCCATAGCATAGACACACAAGTACACAGCATAGTCAAGCTTTGAATTGTTGAATGTGGAAGGAGGGTGTTGTGCCAAGAACAGATGAATTAGAAACGAAGCAGCAGCAACTTTTCTTGTTGAATACCCATCAAATGCAAACAGACTCTCTTTTTTAATTATTTTCTGTTCCTTTCTTCCTTCTCACCTCCTTGGTGCTCTTCAAAGGTTAGCCAACTATCTCTTTAATTTTCTCAATTTTCTGTCGATTGTTTAATTTTCTTTTCTTTTTTCTAAATGGGTATTCCACTTTTCCTTCTGATGCAGATAAAGTTTCTCTTTTTTTTTTTCTTTTGGTTTTTCTTTCCTTGATCCAAGGTTTTTTTCTCTTGATGATTTGGGTAGATTCAGGGATTTTCGATGCATGAAGTAAAATTTCAATGCGTTTATGTGAACTGAAATTCTGAATTGCGGTGGATGTCAATTACAGCGTATTGTATCTTAGTTGAGAAGCTTGTGGTTTTAGACGAGAACAGTTTTGTTGATTCGAATGCTTAGGTCTCATACTTGCTTCTGCTGGGAAGCAAGAACAAAGTAGAATTTCCCAATTTCTCTGAATTACTGAAAACCGGAAGAGATTATGTATGGCTTTTGTGAAAAACATCAGATATTTCTCAGAATATGGGAGGCCTTGCTTCCCTGCTCTGACTAGCGAGTGGCAAGTTTGTTGAAATATTTTGAAGACTTACCAAGCTTCAAAGCTCTCAAACCAATATACCCTTATCTTGCAGGAGTTACATATTCTTTTGATTTATCTGTTTGGAAGTGGAAAGATGCTGGTCTCACAAATCTTTTTTTTATTTCTCCTAACAGGGATTTTGAGTGTTATATGAATTGCTGGAGGCCTGAGTGTGCAAACTAAATCCACAATCCATGGATAAAGGTACTCTAACATTTTTCTTATTATTAACCAACAAAATCCTATGGATATAAGTACAATTGCATATGCTTATTTGATTGTAAATGTTACTTCATTATCTATCTTTCCAATATGCACAACATCCTGCCATGACTTGTCTATTCTGAAACAGATACTGATCCTTCCAAGTTTTCACATAAGTCAGTACAAGAATTTATCCAAAGTCCAAACTACTTTGATAAAATAATATGTTAGTTAGCTCCAGTGTGACTGGCAGGATTTGAATTTTGAACAACATCTGGTCTACTTGATTTCCAGTCTTGTCACGTAGTTTATCATTGTTTTGATAATTGAGCTATTAGGTTTTTCGGTTCTGAATGTCATGGTCAGAATTACATTATCCTTACAATTGACATTTGACAAGCTATGGATAAAATGGCAAAAGCACAGAAGAGCTTCATAATATATTTTGTTTCTTATGACCAAATTGTGAGAATGAACTCCGTATGATAAATTTTCTTGGAAACGGGATATGTAATTTGTCATCAGACTATAATATACATTCACTAGCATAAATTAGAGTTTCAAGGTAGATTGTAGTCCATGAGTTTTCACCAATTTGGGTTTAGTCTTAATAGTATCTCTTTTAGGCTTTAGTTCCTGTGTCACTCATTTCAGTTTTTAGTCCCTGCCATTAACATATTGGTCCCTATAATTTCCACTATTTTCGATTTTAGACCCTGTAGTTTTCTACTCATTAAGGTGTTGATCCCTATTTTCAGGGATGGATGAACCCTTTTTAGTTTTAATTTATTAAGGTAGCAGCCCCTAAGGGACCAAAACGTTCATGGTTTAGGGACCATATCCCAATAAAAAATATATAGATGTATATATACACGAGGACTAAGACCTAAATGAATGAAGATTATGGAGGATCAAAATCTTGTTTAAACCTAAATCAAATTATCAAGGACAGCATGGTATTCCATAGTAACAAGCTTTCTCACCTCTACTTAGCATGTTAATATGCTTGTAGAATATAACTGCATTCATGATATAAGTAGGGGAATTTGAAACTCTAGAAGAAACAATGCAACTCAATGCACTTGCTTGCCATGAAATGAGATTTTCTTTGTTGTTGCAGATGCTAGGGTGGAAGAGACTGTTGATTTGCAAACCAATGTGGAGTTGGTAAGATCAGTCCCTGATAAGCATCACGATCTTTTAAGGCCATCTGCTCGGAACTATTCAAGAGGTGACAATATCAATAATGTGTCTGTATACTGGAATGCAAAATATATAATTTTACAATTTCTTTCAAAGTATTCTATTATAATTTAATTTGTCATGATTTTACTATTGTCAAAACTTATTATCAAATTGGATCTGTTGGAACACATGGATTAATATGCTGATGGCACCAATGGACTTGCATCATCCTCCATTTCCTGTTTATTTAGGGAGGGGATGCAGCAGGGTATATTTGTTACTGAACAATGTATCTTACTTTAGTAAATCTATTGCTCAAAATGTAACAAATTTGGAGGTTATTTTTTGTTTGTGCTGCTTTCTCCATTTTCCTTTTGAACTGTTACATCATAAAGAACGAGCTCCTCTTTGCATAATTGACGAATGCAACTGTCTGTTTTTCTGCATCATGTTTTCAGTGACACTTGATTTCTATTTCCATCATATTTATATAGAAATATCAATAATTTCCTTCAGAACCTTACCCTTCATCCTTGAGTTTGATCTCAAGTCCCAGTTGTCCCTTTACTAGAGTTTAAAGAACATACTCACTCTTCTATGTACCATGACAAATATGCATAAATTTTGGCCAAGCAGTTCCTCCTCCTTGAAAAACAAGGTCAAGAACTGGTTTGGGGATAACAAGTCCGGTGATAAAGTGTTGCATTAACCTGATAAAGACAGCTGAACATATCAAACTTTCTGTTTTCACAGTTGCCCCTTGATCTCAATGCGATTTTCTTCCCCTGAAATATTAACAAATTTTATGGCCTTGGCATGGCAGGACAATCAACAGATGCAGCTAGCCATGGAAAGGGAAAGTATGCCTTAATTAGAGACCCGGAGGACTTCCAAATGGGAATTTATGATAAGCCCCTTCCATTTTTTGGATGTGGAATCGGATGGTTCTCGTAAGTAATTTTGTTGAATTATCTTCCGCAATTTCCTCATCTTGTCTCATGGCTTTGTTTGTTAAATTGCAGATTTCTTTTTGGATTTCTATGCCCTCCTATGTGGTTTTATGCTACAATTCTCTATTTTGGAAATCACTATCGAAAGGATCCTAGGGAGCGAGCAGGGCTGGGAGCCTCTGCAATTGCTGTAATCTCTCTCCCCTTTCTCTCTGGTCTTTCTGTCTATTTGTCTGTGTGTGTCTGTTTGCTCATGCATACATTTGCATGTGCTAACAACGTTTGTGCACTGAAATAAAATCTGCTGTCAAATTGGATTGGTTTGAGCAGAGGCCAGCACCTACTACCTAGCTCAGCTTGGATCAAGTTAAAATAAACAAGAAAGCTTTGGAAACTCCAGTTTATGGGGCAAACTTTCATGGATCAAACATACATTTTATGAACATGAATTATATAAGTGAAATGGCCAAATGACTAGGGTCCCATTTGGGAAAATTTCTCTATAAACACTTGTAAGAGAAGAAAATAATAAGGTAAAATGAATTGAATTTCTCCCATAAGATAAAACTAATTTATTACCTCATTTTTAAAAAAGTTGGAAGAATTTTTATAAAAGTTAAAGTGTATAAGTTAATTTTAGACTATTTGATAAATTCAATTCATTTTATCTTATTCTCTTCTCTTATAAGTACTATGTAAAAGTTTATCTAAATGGATTCTAAGCAATGCTCATTTGAGATGTCTTCCAATGCTACTGCCATTTAGTTACTTCTATTGTTGAATGGTTTTGGGATTTGTGCTACAACCTATCATGTCAATTTGTTGTGACGTATGCCATGGTAAGAGAAATATAAACCAAACTATAACTTGATTATGATCCTGAACAGTTGTATAAATAGGGAGGATCGTTCTTCAATTTATTTGTAGTTATTCTTCCTATGCAAGTTCATTTTCTGCATTGCAGATATTATGAAATATTGTATATAACTTAGCTTGAATGATGTCTAAACTGACATGGTGATCAACTTGCAGGCATTAGTGTGTTCTATAGCGTTGCTGATAATTGGAGTAATTCTTGTGTTTAAATTGCGGTACCTCTATTTCTAATTCATGTGCAAAGGTGAAAATTGAGAAGCAAAGCATTTGGAAGCAATTCTGGCGGGATATTAGAAACAATTGGACATATGTATATACGAACTTCAAATAGATGGAAAAAAGTTTGCATATTGTTGAAGTAATTCACAGCAAGAAATCTGGCGGCTATACCATAAGTTGAGAGAAGATAATGCGTTGTATCCCTTATTTGTTTATTTTCTAGAACTGATGTATACTCAAAAAGAAATCTTTTGATGAGTGTTTATGAATCTCCCAAAATCACAATTAATTTTATTTTATTTACCCCCGAAGTGATATATATGTTATCCTAGATATGGAAGATGCACCCGTCAAAAACAGATAAAAAAGATATGTGCTGGGCTCAAAGGTAGAAATTTAACGCAAGATCACTGATAATCATCTCATACTGTCCTTCATGCACTGGTGTCTGGTAAATATAAGGATGGGTCATGTTGAGCCGCAAAACATGGAAGCTTTTTGGTCTATAACTAATATTAACGATATGTTAAAAAAATGTTATTTTAAAGAAATAAATATTTTTTCCTCGATTTCTCTAGAGAACTTAAACATTTTTTTTAAATTAAGGAAAAACATACATGCAATTAAATCCTCTCCTTTTAAAATTGTACGTAGATTTTATATAAAAATTTGTATTTATTTTTTCTAGATTCTAAATAAGTTAAACTGTTTATTAGAAAAATAAAAATCCAGAATCTCCAGTTGACAAGATCGCCTATAATTTTGACAATGACTAAATAAGATTATTTTGCGTGGGCACTACATCAGCTAGCTTCAAAACGACTAACATGAAACCAGCAATGCCATTTCATTCTTAAGGTGGAGAAATAAGGTCTTCAAAGATGCTAGCAAATGAGATGCATTAAATATAATACTTTAAATGGCGCTGACCATAAAAAAAAAACTTTAAATGGATATTTATACAAACTCTTAAAATTAGGAGTAATTAAATTTCGATTCTACTTATTTTAAAAAAATTATACCTACCTCCTTTACATATCTTTTGCTTTATTATTTTTAAGAATATTACTCATGATTTGTACATAAAATAAGAAAAATATGCATAAATTTTAAAACTTGTATAAAAAAATAAAGGATGATAAAACGTGAGAATAACCTATAAAATATGAGTAAACATATTTCTCAAATCAAGCAAGATCTAGGTGTAACTACTAATTACTATTGTACTAACCTCAAGGAGGTTATTCCTAAAATAAAAATTACACATTGAAAAGTAAAGATTATTAAACTTGTCTAAAAGAGTTCATATACGAGAATAAGGTCACCAGATTTAAGAACCATGTTCTGCAGATTCCACAACGCATTGCTTGTAATTCAACATAATTACCAAAAGAATCTCTCTGCCTTGATATTTTCTTTGGTTTTTCTACAAGATAATAATTGAATATTTGCACAAAGCAACAATAAAGTATTCGTTCACAAAAATTTTCTATGTAGAGATTTTCTCATGAATGAATGTCTACCAAACAGCAAGAATTACGAAAATTTGCACGGACTCCTGGTAAGAACACTAACTAGAGTGTTCAATCTTTGGCCAGCAATCGCACATGCTTGTTCTCAACTGCAAATCTGGAGCTGGAATTGACCTGTCAACACAAATTTATCATAAGGAAACCAATATTTATTATTATTTTAATAAACTAACAAAAACAAAATTCATTAGAACGGCTTACCTTCTGCTCAAGCGCCTCACTCAATTCAGCTTCATCCACTACAAGGCCAGATTCCTGCAGTGCTTTGAGGACAACTTTTCTCAGCTTCTTCATCTTCAAAATGCCATCAGGATGCTGCCACAAACAAAAAAAATAAGCCCATTTAAGTGCACTAAAGAAATTAGATGTATAGACTAACATCCAAAAATACAAAGCTCAAGCAAGTTCATTATAGATGCCATTGTAGCTCTAGTTAAGTCCATCTTAAAATTCATTGATTCTACCTATCTTATGCTCACAGTATACAGATAAGATCAATATAACATCACACGTATCAAGCATAAAAAGAAAGGATGTCATTCTGAAATTCAAAGCACGTACAGATTTCAAGGCTGATTTGATGAACTTCTTCCATTTTATTTTATTTTTGACAGCACTCCCTTCTTTCTTCAAATTGCTCTCTTCTGTTGCTTCTTCACCCTGAATTACTTCTCCATTTCCCATGTCAACTGAAGTGTCATTCCTGGATTTTTTAACAAGGTTGTCCTCCAATGCTTCAAGCTTCCTCTTTTTATTTGCTGATGAAATGTCATTCTCTGGTTTTGAGTTATTTTTTTTAGAAGATTCTTGCAATTTTGGCAGCTCTCCATTTTTGTCATCTCTCACCTCATCATTAGGAGCAGTCACCACAGCAACCTTTGCATCAGAGGCAGATTTGTCTGCCTCAACCGGTTGTTGCTTGGAAGCATGGAATGCTCTGGCCTTTGCCCTGTGTTTCTTTCCATCAGCATGGAGAAGAAGTGTTTGCTTACTTGTAGCTTTCGTATTGCAAAGACTGCAAGCCACAAATATGTAGAGCACAATAAATCAGACAAAATCACAAGGGTGGCACAAATCTAAGAAAAAATCTTTCTTGGTGAAGATTCAGGGCACAATGGCCAAGCACAATTAATCTCCCACTTTTTTACTATAACATACTTTTTAAAGTGTCTCAGACTCTCGGATAATAAGCCATTTTTGGCAGTTGAGACTAGTTTTACCTACATGGGTATATGGCCAGGTTTGAGTACCCTACCCATTGTCATTTTACCTTTGCATCCTTCAGTAGCAAATGGCACATGATGCACATTAAACTTAGTGCCCTTTTACATCCATTATTTACATTACATAAAGATAAAAAAAAAGGTTTAAACTTGAGACCTTGATGATCCACCCATAAGACACAATCAGTCAACTCAAACGCAAGGAGCAAGAACTTATAAGTCTAAATCCCATCCAAACAGTATATGTAAGCCATGTGATAAGACCCTTGGGAAAACCACACCACAAAAACTAGCTATTGTAGTTGGAGAGCCAGAGACCTAAATGCCTCATAAACCCCACACTAAAATACCATACTTCCAATGTGAGACTCAAGTCCCATACCCTGCAATTAGATCCTGCCATCCTAACACCATGGTAATTACTTTTCTCTCTTATGGCCTTCAAAACATAATGCAGGATCTTAATTGACATTTACTCTGTACTATAGATATACTGACCAACTACTAGTGACTACTACCATGGTACTAGGAAGTGAGTCCAATATATTATAGATCATATACCTACAGAACCAAGGAGGCCGCTCAGATAACCCCACATTAATATCAACTTCAGGCCTTTGATTGTTATCCTTGTTAGGCTTGGCAGTTGCAACGTTCAAAGTTTTGCCTTGGCCTTTTGGACCATACTTTTCCTGGAAATCAACGTAAGAGTAGAGGTGGAGCAAATAAGATATACGTTTTTAAGACTTGTATGAAAATCCAACATGCTGCCAAAATAATGTAAACAATAGTAAGAGCATGAGGTGCACATCATCCTCTAAAACGCACCCTCCCCCCTCACTTTTGATAAGTTTAATCCTTATAAAGTGAGGTATCAGAAAAACATTGTTGCCCATTAGTGGAAATGCATAGATTATAAATCTCAACTCTGAGACAACAACAATAGGAGAAGTATGGACGTGACTCATGCATCATTCACAGATCACAATAAATGAAAGCGTGACATCGGGACGATCCATTGAGAAGAAAGTGAGAATAAGAGACGCACCGCTTCTGTAATACACTGCGTGTGATCCTGAACAGTGTCACGCCCAAATATTTCCCCACAGTCAATGCACGATAACTGCATAACATAAATAAATCAACAGAAAAGAGAGAAAAAATGAGCATCGCAACAAGTTGTGAAGGATAATTTTTTAATGAAAAGTGGGATTGGATGAGAACTTTGTAGGCGGAGCAAGTTCGGAAGTGACTGGACAACTTGGGTTTTTTGAGGTTGTCTCCGCAATCTTCGCATTGAAACCAAACCATATCCGACGTTGCTCCTTGCTACGCGAAAAGAGTGAGGACGTTAGTTCTGTTCTGTTCTGCAACTTTGGGGTTTAAGCCTTTACAATTACAAGATGGCAAAGCAGGCTAGGGTTTTTTGTTTCGCTCCAATTATAAATGAATCTACCCTTCCTCTGTGCCTAGCTCCAATCAATTTACCCTTTTTTTTTTTTTTTTGAAGATTTACCTTTATTATTTTACTCGACATCTTGAAGACCAGAAATTTAAAAAAAAAAAAAAAAAAAGTGGACTTCGTGAAAAAAATTATGTAGGATTCTTATAGCTTATTTATGCTGTGTTTTAAAAAAAAAAAAAGTTTAACTCAAGTATTCAACAAATAATTTTATTAAATGTATTATCTATAAACATTACAGTGCTTATAATAAAAAGTAAAAGCTTCCTGGCAACTTTATTACAATATGAAAGATCTACTGTCCTTTCACAACTTTACTGTGCTCACTCACCAAGAAAAAAAAAATACTGTACATGGACGGTGTCATGCACCCAACTTTTTTTCTTTTTCTTTTTTTTACCTCAAGTTATATTTTTTATTTAAAATTTATTTTTTTCTTTTTTAAATTGTTCAAAAATATGTAAAGAAGACTTTTAAGTTTGAATTTTAATATTATTTAAAAACACATTAAAGAATTATAGTATTGAAATCTTAAATTCAAATAAATTAATATATAACAATCTATAAAAGTGAAGAAACAAACTTTAGATTTTTTAAAATGAAGTGGAAATGGATGGTTTTTTTTTAATTAAGTCGTAAATATTAATTATTCATAAATGATTAAATTTTAGTAATGTGTAAATAAAATTTTCATTTGATTTATTTTTTAACACTAATTAATTGTATATTTATAATTATTGAAGTTGGGCTTTAAAAATAAAAAAATCTAAAATATTAAAAACTTTGTAAAAAGGAGGGAAAAATTCAAAACTAATATGAAAATTACAAATTAAATAACACTTGTGGTGTTTTTTAACAAAAATAAGTTAGTGTTAATAGGTGACATATTAAGAATGATTAAGCCTAATTTGTGTCGATGAACTTTCATAGTTAAAAAGTCTACAAGTTCATTAATCTTCCTAAACATATGCACAATTGGCATTTGTTAATTTTTATTAAACCAAAGTTGAATGAATCATATCATAGTGCGATAAGGATGTTGATCATTAATTCCATGGTTGAAATATCAAGTAGTCAGCATAGAGTCACATTCTACAATAACATTCATGAATTATGCCTTTTAAGCTACTTGTAAAGTCATAAAGATTATCCACAACTCGGTCATTAAGACATTTGAAGATCTCACAAAGGAAACCTGGCACCACCTTCCTTGAGCGTCTCTGTCAGCACCAACACACATTGTGTGAGCACCTTCGTCTCTAACAAAAGCATTGATATTGAATTTGATTACTTTTGTCGTGGGTGATATCCATTTGATCTCCCTTGCACATAAGCTATGATCATGTTGGCTGAGATGCAAATTATTATCTCAAAAACAATAATTTACTTTGTACCAAATGTTTCTCACAATCTCAAAAATGTTATATCAAGTCTCTGAAAATACAATTTTGTTTAAAGAAAACCACAAGCAAATGATCAACTAAGAATATAATATTTCATAGAATCCCTTGCATTATTTTCCTTTGTTCATATAAATTACGTTCCACCCATGTACTTATATTGATCTCCAATAAACAAGAAGGAACACACATGGCTTCCTTAGTTAATCCAATCAAAAGCATACTTGCATGTCATTACCAACCAACCACTTGCCCACTTTGATAACTAAAGGCCAAGTGGACAAGATACTTGTTTGAACATCAGAAGGTTGATCCCCACTTTGAAATTTGGGAATAACATCATTACCACACCCATACTTGTTTACGAGGACTCTTTACCCATAATTGATCCAATTTTAATAACATGCCCTAACCTAACTTCACGATACGGGCTTGGTTAAAATAGTGAAGATCACAAAATCCAAGACTACCTTTATTATCATTTGGAATAAAAAACTTATTCCATGTTGTTGTATGACATCTCCTATAGTCCCCAATGTCTCCCCACACAAAACTACCATTCATAGCTTTCAGTTTTGTACAAACCTACTTTGGAAAAATAGTTGTTTGCATAATATAAGTGGGAAGGACAACCACGACTACTTTAGCAAAAATCATTAGCATTTAATAATAATTTTAAATTAATTTAAATTGAACAATAAATAGTTTTAGGAAAAAATATTTTCGTGATCATTTAATGGTAACCAAATAAGCTACGATTTTGTTGACCACCAATATATTATGCATTATTTTTATAATTAAAAGTTTGACTTTTTCTTGTATTACTTAATATTGTCTTATTTAAATGACATTTTTTATAAAGTTGATATGTTAAATTTCAGAAAACACGTGATTAAACATAAGTAAGAGGAAAATATCATTAATATATGTATCTTACAAACAATGTTCAAGATAGTTATTTCATATAATTATAACAAGAGAACATGATTGGTGAATGCACTCAAAAAACTTAGAAAGAAATATTGAAAATATAAATTATGCAAGTTAAGACAATGATGGTGAGACTAAGATATAATTCAAATATAAAGACTTCAAATTTATTAAAGATTAATAATAAACCAAATGGATGAATATACATATGTTTTAAGAATAATATGTTTTATTCTACATATATTTTTATTGAATTAATTTCAAAGTCTACGTAATTTTGTTAGAATAATATGAACATTACTTTTAAATACTCAGTGCTTTATTTAATTATGATTTTGATTTACAATGTCCACATACATTGTTTTATTTAATTATACAATGTATGATTTTATTATATTATGATTAAATGATAACTTTTATCACAAATTCAAGATCTGTTATTATATTTTATGTAATATCATATTCAAAATTACATAGTCAAAAAAATTGAATAGATAAAAATAGATATACAATTTAGATTTATTTTTTATATTTTTAAACCAAAAACACTTGAAAAAAAAGTATCATTATTATTTTTTAAAATTAATATATTGTTAATATTATTTTTATTGATTTAATATAATATTGATTAAACATAAAAAATTAATCTTACAATATTATTATTCATTAATTTTAAAACAAAATATACAATTGTTTTTTAAACACATTTAAAGAGTATTATTTGAAAACTCGAAACAACAATGACAATTTATTACTTCAAAATTAATTAAAAAATATTTTTTAGAAAAAATTTATTTATAGATGTAAGTATGTAATGTTCATAATTCCCACAAGTTTAGAAATAATTTCTTACAATTTATTTTCAAAATTCACTATTTGAAATTATTTTTTTTTAAAATTATAAGAATTGAATATACTATTTTAATATATTAAATTTAATAATTAAAAGTAACTTATGTAACTTTAAAATGAGTGATAAATTTCTCCAATTTTTTATTATATAAAATATAAAGACAAATATTTTTTTTAATAAATAAGAACAAAATATTTAAAGAAATTTCATTCCATAATAGTCAACCATTTAAAAATATAAAATTCTAAAAATAAAAACAAAATATTAAAAATATAATATATAAAATTATTGTTGAAAACAAAATATTTACCTGTTTTATTTATATTTATAAAATATTATTTAAAACATAAAATCATAATAAAAAAAAGGAAAACTTAGTGGAGCAAAAAGCAATAATAATAAACTAAAAAAAACAATAATAATAAAAGGTAAGGCGAATGGGCCTAGCACCTAGACAAGAAAGGCCCATCAGAGTCAACAAAAGTTGAAGTAAATGTAAAGTCCATGATTTGAAGGCAGCTCAGCACGGAAGTGAAGTGAAGTGAGGAAAGACTCAAATAGCATAGCAGAGAGTGCAGAGTGAAGTTGATTGAGTTCGCCACAGTTTACAATGAAGCTGGGTGGAATCAAATCGGTGGAAAACGCGCACGATGATTCGGTATGGGCGGTCACATGGGTGCCCGCAACCGCCAACCGGCCACCGCTCCTCCTAACCGGTTCGCTCGACGAGACCGTCAGGCTCTGGCGCTCCGACGACCTCGTTTTGGACCGCACCAACACCGGCCACTGCCTCGGCGTCGCCTCCGTCGCCGCCCATCCCCTCGGCTCCGTCGCCGCCTCCTCCTCTCTCGACAGCTTCGTTCGCGTCTTTGATGTCGATTCCAACGCCACCATCGCCACCCTCGAGGCTCCTCCCTCTGAAGTCTGGCAAATGCGATTTGATCCCAGGGTATAAGTCTTTTTCCTCTCTTTTCCTTGTGCAATTATTTCAAACAAGCACGTGCCTTATTCGTTACCATCTGAAAACCTAAAACAGTGAATAACTGAAAATTCATCGACTCAGAATGAAACCTGCTGTGCATGAAAATGCTATGCTGGCTTGTCTTTTACGATGGTATGTGATTAGCTTTGATGTTAAAAGATCGTAGATAATTAAGAATGTTTGTAATTTCTTGTTTTAAGACTGATGACACATGCTTCGTGAACCCTAACTGAAAAAAACCTGTATGCTAGACTAGGGCTTAAATTGTTATTTACATTCTAAATGGTTATCGGATTGATTTGTTACATGTTTGTCGTTACCAATGATTGTTGAAATTTATGATCAATGAAGTGGTGTTTCTTAATCAACAAGGTAATATTTCATTCTTATGCAAATGCATCTAGTTTTTTAGAGAGAAGGTTTTGCTTCCTACCCTGCCACTTTTTAAGATACTTTGTGGGAATGGGCTTAATAAGTCTAAAACAAGCAGAAACTGCCCTTATGTGAAAACATGTTTTATTAATTTTTCTTGCATAAGATCTATTTAGTACAAAGACATTCATTCAGAAAAACGACAAAACAGTTTTTTGGACCAATCAAGCAGAGGCAATAACAAATTCATTTCCAACTAAACATCGGCACGTTATATTTTGTATCAGTTTTTTTGACATGGTAATTATTATTGTACAATTCGCGATATGATTCGTACGATACGATACAAGCCGTGAAGCTGGCTATACGAATGGTTGAACGGCTTGTTTTTGTGCTGAGTGAATCACACAAATTGATCTGGAATTGTAAGAATTGCGATTTTCTGTTGAACCACACTATTCTTGCAATGTGGATCATGCCCCCAAAAGCAGGCGAGGTCATGTGCGAACCAGTTCTGTAAAACCCTGAAAACATGATTGTATGAAGAGAGGGAAGGAACCAATTTTGTACCTCCAATGAGACTCATTGTGATCCAGTTGCTGGGTTTCACATTTTTTACTTTTCCACTCACTCTTCTCTCACATTCTCATGTTTTTACATCATCTTTCACAAACGACTGATGTTACAACCACCAGACATAGTAGGCTTCAGTGAAGATAATATATCTCTTTATTGCCTAATATAAGCTGTTGACTGTTGAGAGTTGGTATTATAGTGTGTTTGCTTCAAAATCATGGTGAAATCACCACAAAGCAACTATTATTTGCTTCAGAATATCATGGTGAGCTCAACTCAATTCACCTTGTTACAATACATGCACTTAATCATCCATATCACTCCCTTGGTCTCATCTAATTTTGTTGATTAAGATAATACACATATGTTAAAAAAATTATTTGCTTCAGAATATTATGGTGAAATCACCACAAAGCCATTATTATTTGCTTCAGAATATCATGGTGAGTTCAACTCAACTCACCTTGTTACAATACACGCACTTAATGATCCATATCACTCCCTTGGTCTCATCTAATTTTGTTGATTAAGATAATACACATATTTTAAAAAAATAATTTGTATATCAATTTCTATGGCAAAATATTATTATTTGATATTTTCATCAAAATACTCTTATTTATTGCAGTAGTAGTAACTAGTAAGTTAGATAGTAAAACAAACTAATTATTATAGGGTAAGCTCAAATGTCTATATAATAAAAGTATTCTTATAAAAAATAATTAATATGTTCTTAATATTCCAAAATGGCAATTATTGTTTGCTAACTTTGCATAGCTGGCAGCCGCTTTTTTGGCCTTGTGGCTGTTATTATGCAGCAACAGTGTTTGTTTTGAAGTTTATATGACACTTTGTTAGCTATTTGACTTCAAAATATAATTATGTACGTTTTCATTTTTCATATGCTTCTTTATGTTAACATGATTGTAAAGTTATGTGTTTTTGTTATTGATCATGAATCTTAGGATTCACGGCATGATTCGATTTGCAATTTGGAAAACAAGCTTTCCTATTCACAATTTGTATTCTGATTCAACTACCATAGTTTTTGGTTCTAATTATCTTTTCTCTTTTTCCTGTGATAGCTATGGTTTAACAATTGTTGCATACATGTTGAAATCAACTCGTTTATTGGTTTTGTCTGAAAAAGTGCATTGCCAATTTTGCATGCTTAAATTTTACATCACGTGAATTTGATGGTTTACTTATAATTGTACTGACTGCAGGTTTGTTCAGTGTTTCTCTTCTGTAATTATATAATTATATCTTCAGTTCTCTTACCATTTTTATAAGACCACCATAATATTCAATGATGCAAACTTTTGTAATCTGGATGTTCACAATTATTTTGAAATATGCAAATGTTTGATTCTACAGTCATGTTAAATATTTTTCAAACTATATCCTTTGCACAGGGTCAATTTTCATACCTTAAAAAATGGGGTGAATAATTCAGGGATGAGTTTTATGTGAAAAATTTATGAGAAAACTTATCCACTTAGTTTTCATCAACATCTTTAAATTATGTATGAAACTAAGTAACTACAAGCCAATGTTATCAATGGTGGAAAGCCAAAATTCATTCCACCATATTAACATGCCATTGTGGCCTATGGCACTGCCAACGCAGGCTTCACAAATTGTCTATGGCGGTTGGCAAAAAATCTGCCATGCCATTCCGCCATGGTGCCACCATTTAACAACACTGCTATAAGCATGAAATCTCAATCCCCAAATAGTCCATTATTACATTAAAGGACTTAATTCCCCAATTCTTACCCTACAAACTGCTTAAACTATATAATCCTTGTTTGTATGTGCACTTGGAAATTCTACTTGTTCCACTATGAATTTGCAGTGTAGCAGAATCATTTGTTGCATTGATGCCTTGTGATACTAGGGAAAATGAGCATTTCATCCTTAGTCTTGGATTTTATCCTTTTTATCATACTGTAAGTATTTAATAAACCAAAGTTCCCTACCTTCAGGGTGCCATTCTAGCAGTTGCTGGCGGAGGTAGTGCATCAGTCAAGCTTTGGGACACTTCCACATGGGAACTTGTTGCCACTCTGTCAATTCCTCGTCCAGAAGGACCCAAGCCCACAGACAAAAGTGGCAGCAAGAAATTTGTTCTGTCAGTAGCATGGAGTCCTGATGGGAAACGACTTGCTTGTGGTTCAATGGATGGCACCATTTCTGTTTTTGATGTGTCACGTGCTAAATTTTTACATCACCTTGAAGGTCATTCCATGGCTGTGCGATCTCTTGTTTATTCTCCTTATGATCCAAGGCTACTGTTTACAGGTTCAGATGATGGTAACGTCCACATGTATGATGCTGAGGGGAAAGCTTTAATTGGAACCATGTCAGGTCATGCTAGTTGGGTATTGTGTGTGGACGTGAGTCCAGATGGGGCGGCCATTGCCACAGGTTCAAGTGATAGATCTGTAAGGCTATGGGATCTTAGCATGAGGGCATCTGTGCAGACAATGAGCAACCATTCAGATCAGGTATGGGGAGTGGCATTTAGACCACCTGGAGGGAGTGATGTGCGAGGAGGTCGGCTTGCTAGTGTATCAGATGACAAGAGCATATCACTGTATGATTATTCCTGAGTTAGATATTTCGCGCTGTATTTGTTGTACTCTTTGTGGAATGTTATTAACTCAGTAATGCTTTGTCTACAAATTGATTTTGAATTGAAGAAATGCATGGTTGTACATGCTGTATACGTGTTTTGATTCCGTATCCTTTATTCGTGATTTGTTACCCTCATCGCGTTTTTTAATTGCTAATTACCAATATTGGATAACAAGTTCCCCGACAGATGTGATCTTGCATGGCCCGACCACGTTTATCTGGAAACATACAGCCTGCAAAATCCGTAAGGTAGTATCATATTTAGAATTTTTTTTTTTTTGGGTGGTTAAGCCTGGATATTCCCCAGCTGCTATTAAGTTACTTTCGAAAGTGAAAGAGATTAATACAAAGATTTATTTTAAAAATTGACTTTTCTTAGGATATCACTAAATCTGAAGAAAAACACAACTTGCGTCTCTAATCGTTGACTTAGAAAATGATGCTTTCAGGTTATCGTGCACAGCGCATTGCTTAATATGCAGTATTATTTGCTTATTTGGTAGTGGTTGTAAAGCCGTATGGGAAAAGCATCAAATCTCCTGCTAATTTGTCAGGATGAGAACGTTGTACGTTTGGGTAATCATTACAAACTTGATTACGGATAGCTTTATTTTTCTATAATTAATTTTAATTAAAAACAAGTTTAAATTGAAGCAAATCAAACAATATACGTTTGACAAATTTTATATCAAAAAGTTCGTAGCTAGAAAAAAACCAAACACGAAATCTTCCACCTCATATGACATGATTTTTTTTAGTCAAATGTATTGATAAGGACATAATCATGTTTGACTGGAAAATAATCAGGATTTTATAAATAAAAAACATAACAATATTAGCATTGCAAAGGGATGGTGTGTGGGCTTTATAATAAACTAAAAGAAGGAAAAATGATTGATGGACACCTGTTCAACGTTTTTAAGCAGGAGATATAGAAGTAGAACACAAACGCAAATCCATTGCACAAAATCTTAAACTTAAATCTCAACTGTTGATTTCATACACCGCTTCAATTCTAGATTTATTAGATGTGATTACACTTACAACAAAAACATTTAAAATCTCTTGTACAAGTAACGAGCAACTGCTACTATACACGAGGAAGAGTGGATTCGAGTAAAAGTGAACACAAACATGTTAAAACATCTCAAGCAGAAACTTACTAGGCAGTGGTCAAGACTTGTTGTGCAAGAAATCCTTGAGCACATCCATGACTGATCCAAAATCTGCCTTGACAGAAACTAGTGGGTTGGCATAGCGCCCCATTCCCTGAATAGCCCCAGAGTGATAATCAATCTTACTCTGCGCAAACTTCAAGCCATGCGCAGTGCTGACCACCACAACCCTGTCAGACGCAGCAATAACCCCACGATTTCTCAACTTAATCAGAGCCGTCAAAGCCACCCCAGTGTGCGGACATATAAACATCCCAGTGGAATCAGCCTGCACCATTGCATCCATCAGCTCCTCCTCCGTCGCCTCCTCCACAATCCCCTCAGAATTCCTCAATGCATGCACAGCCCTGTCAATAGAAACAGGGTCCCCAATCTGAATAGCAGAAGCAAAAGTAGTGTTGGCCTTCACAGCCTTAAAATCCTTCCACCCATTCTTGTAATACAAATACAGAGGGTTCGCGTTCGCAGCCTGAGCACACACAAGCCTCGGAATCTTCTCCACAAGCCCCAAATCCTTGCACATCTTAAACCCCTTGTAAAAAGCATAAATATTCCCAAGATTACCCCCGGGAACAATAACCCAATCCGGAACCTCCCAATTAAACTGCTGCAGAATCTCTATTGCGGCGGTTTTCTGCCCCTCCAGCCTCAAACTGTTCAACGAATTGGCCAAATAAATAGGCAATTCCGCCGTAATTTCACGAATCAGCTTCATGCAGCCGTCGAAATCGGTGTTAATGCTCAAAACCAAGGCGCCGTTAGACACAGGTTGGATTAATTGTGCGGTGGAGATCTTGTTGGCCGGGAGGAAGACGATGGAGGGGATCCCGGCGGCGGCGCAGTAGGCGGAGAGAGCGGCGGAAGTGTCGCCGGTGGAGGCGCAACCGACACCGACGACGGGGCGGTTCATTTTGCGGAGACGGTTGACCTGGCTGACGAGAACGGTCATGCCGAGATCCTTGAAACTTCCGGTGTGGCTGATTCCGCAGTGTTTGACCCACAAATCGTTCATTCCGACGAACTGTTTACCAAAGCGTTCGGCCCAGAAGAGGTTGGAGTTACCTTCGAAGGCGCTGACGATGTCGTCGTGGTCGATTTCTGGCAGGACCCACTCCTTCTTGCTCCACACGCCGGACCCGTACGGCCACGTCGTCTTCCCCACGCGCGAGTCAAAGAGCGCGCGCCAGTACGCGCCGTCGAAGCGCGCTAGGGCTTCCATGTCATGCTGCACGTCCAGGAGCCCGCCGGACCGGCTGCGGTACACGATTTCGTCCAGCGAGTAGGACTCCACAGAGTCGAAGCCAGCGTTGAAGGGCACGTACTTGGCGGTGAAGTTGTGCGCCGCCGCGGGGTTGCGGCGGGCCTCGTCCTTTATGTTTGGCGGCGGAGGGGAAGGGGAGTGGTTGGTGATGTGCGAGGAAGGATCGAATGTGGAGGAGGTGCATGACACTAGGGTGGAAGCGCAGCGGTTATTAGGGGTTGAAATTGAATGGATTGGGAGTGTGGAGGAGAAGGAAGGCTTCAACAGAGAGGACATCATTTATTTATTTATTTATAAAATTGAAGAGTTGTAATTAAGAGAAAAGAAGTGAGTGATAGTGATGATGAAATATGAATGGTTCTTATTATTGTTTGTTTATTTTTATCTTTGGAAAAGGAAGGTGGGTTTCATGGAGTTGATATTCGACAAGGGAATCTCGGATCAGCCAGGTCAGGTTGATGCGCACGTGGAGTTTATGCTCTCAAGACCTTTCTTCCTTCTCTAAAGTTCATATTAATTTATTTGGTCGTTTCAATTTTTGATAATAAAGATAAAATATACTTCTTCCACTGATATGGTATCTCCTTAAATTAGTGATAATTGATGTTGCTTTAAATGGTGTCAACCAACTTTGCCTCTAGTTAAATTAATGCGTTCGAGATAACTTGGTAAACATTATTAAGTAAATGTTTTTTTTTTTCTTTTTTATAAAAAAAAAAATTAATAATAATTCAGCGAGAGCCTGAGGTTGAAAGCGATACTAAGATGGGAATGACGTCATCGTGTTCCTCTGTGACATGAACAGGCGCATGACGCTTAAGCGACTATGGTGCCTACTCACTGGATAAAGCTAAAGCCAGAGAGGAACTTCGTGAAGCTGATGGTGTGTTTTGGCATATGCCTTGTTAAGGGAATTCTCTCACATTACACATTTCTTATTTTAAATTAGTAACATTTATTTTCGTATGGTTATTTCTCTCCAATTTTAATTTTAATTAAAAAATTAACAAGTAAAAATAATTGCCTCCCTTCTACACCTTAACCCAAACCATTGAGGAAGAACATTTATTCAATTACATTTATACTAATATTTTAAATTGTGTTGTACAAGATAAGTATTTGGCTTTTTATAAATAAATATTTTTTAATATATAAATTATAATTTAAATTTATGATAAATAATTATATTGTAACATGAGATTA
>JAMLFT010003873.1:0-20957 GCA_026544285.1 Pachyrhizus erosus | reverse complement strand
TATATAACTGTAAATTAATTAATGTCAATGTATAATTTTTTTTGGCAAGTTTTAAAGTGCATTAACACAACATTAAAAGAAAAAATTAAATTAAAAATATTTCTAGAAGAACAAAGGAGTTCGATGAACAAAAAATTGAAATTAAAAACAACCACATTTTTGGAAGATACAGTGTGGAGGAATTAACATGAACGAAGGTACAAAAAGGAATGCGTTTTCGGGAGAGTGCGAAGGAATAAAGGGGAGTAGCAAGTTTACAGAAGAACAAAGGGGTTTGAGAAAATGTGGGTTATTTAAAAAAAAATAAAGAGAAGGACAGTTAGGTAAGTTTATATACCAAAAAAAGGATAAATGGGATGTACTTAGTATATTAGGGGATGTAAATTGCAAAAAACTTTTGAGTTTTAATATTAAACTTGATATATTTTTGAGAATGAGTTTAAATTATATTTTGAATCATTTCAATTCAATTTGATATTTTTTTAATTTTTAAATATTTATATATTAATAATAAAACTATTTGACTTAAAGATAATTTTTGTATAATATAATATTCATTATCCTAATTGTAGTTTTATATTTTTTTAGTTTTATAAATTAACTAAATATAATGTTATGATTGGTCTATTTTTTAAATAATTAAGTTGATTCAATCTTGCCTCGTATATTATTGAATCTCAATTGAATTGAATTTGAGTAAAAATAAATAATTCCATATAAAATTGAGGCGTAAAAGGAGCAAAATAATTAAACTAAATTATTTTTCAATCAATAAATTAGGAAAATAACAAGTAAATATTGTAGTTGTGTTTGGAAATTTCTAAAATATCTGTGAGTTGATTTTTTATGTAATAATAGTGGTTTTGATGTTTTAAGACTCTATAGATTCATCAATAATTTTTTAAATTTTTCTAACATTATTTATTATTTTTAATTTAATTATCTTTTTAGAATATTTAATTTATCTGAGACATTGTGAAAATTATAGAAAATTATTTCAATAACATTTTGAAAAAATTGAAGCATGATAGTAATTATTTGGATATCAAGATACTTTATAAATTTTATTGTAATTAGTTAATGAATTTTGTAATTTTTACATGGGTATTGTTAAGTTGTTAGAATTCTAATATGTAGATAAATTAAATGTTGTAAAATAGTTTCAGTGAGAATTATGACTTGAGAAAATTATTATGAGTTTTTAATCCTCTTTTGATCTGTCGGTAATTTATTTATGTTTTTAGGATTTGTTTTAATATTTATTAAAATTAGAAAATCAAATACTCTGTTTTGGATAAGTAATTTTGTGAAAATGGAAATTGAGGGTAAAAGAATTTAGTTGGACTTTAAAAAATTTATATGAGATTCTGAGACACGAAAGATGATCTTTGTAAAGATTTAGGATCATTGGATTTAAATAGGTATTTTTAATATTTTTGAGAACTCAAAAAATAGAGAATAGAAAGTAAGTAAAATTAATTTAAAAAAATATAGTAAATGTTAGGAATAAATTATAATAGATTTTTATTATGAATAATGTGTAATGAAAAATTATATTGTTTAGTTTCATGGTAAATTGACATGTTTTTTCTATTTTTCATATTTATTGGGTATAAAGGTCTATTATATGTGTGTAATCATCGTTAAATTGATATGTTGATTAATGATGCTTACAATTTGATTAATGACTTGTTTTAATGGTCAAACCTTAATGGGAGAGCTTGATTAATATTATAATGAGATTATTAAATTATTGACTTTGACTATTAACTTTCGACTTTTTAATTGAAATTGAATCTTGGAGACAGAAAGGGGAAACTCTCAGGCAATGTGTATTAGATACTCGACTTCGTGGATATAAAATCAATTTTTTTGGTTTGAGTAAATGAGTTTCTAAACAAAGAGTGCATTTAGTAAAATTAGGTATGACCTTAAGTAATTTGATGTTTACTATGAAAGTAGTGAATTAACAAGAAAACACATAATACAAATATAATAATGAAACAAAATAATAAATAATAGAAATTAGAGCTTGTACATAAAATATTTGTGAACATAATAGAAGACGAAAAGTACGTTTGCAATGAATACAAAAGATCACGATTTGGACAAAAGTCATAAAACTAAAAGTAGTTAGGAAAATTCATAAGACTTTTGAATATGATAAATTTGAATGATATTTGTAAAGGGATAATGGGAATTATTGTGAACTTGTGATGTTGTAAGTGATGAATATATGTTATGTAAGACCTTTTAACTTGGAAGGTTAAGAGGCATTGTGAGCTCAAAAATACGTTTAATAATGAAGTAAATAGGACACAACGGTAAGAATGAGAGTGAGTGAGTGAGTGCGTTTTGTAGGTGTGATTGTGGACTCAGTTTGGATGAAGGACTCACTCCTTACATACCTATTTTTTTTTTTAGATATTGATGTCAAGATTTTACTGGTCGATCTTCCTCTTGACAATGCAGCCCATTGAGTGACAGTAGGTCCATGACCCAGTATATGAGGAGGATCCATCTGAGGGATTTATATAGAGGGAGAATATGATGTACAACTCATACGGTAGATATATATACATGTATGTATGTATATGATAGGATTTACTACTATTACTCTAACTAGGATACTGTGTATGGGTAGACTAGGTCATTTTTTTATATGAGCATTATAAATCCTCTTTTTGAAAAACTTTATTCTTTTTGCACCTTTGGTCTGTATATTGACACTCCTTGATTACTATTATTCTGGTGATTATTATATGATGAATTGCACTGATGTTGGTAAGAATCAGTCTAATGAATTTTTTATGCATGTGATTTGTTATCCTTAGGATTATATTTATACATTTAAAATCAATTTCGCTAAAGTTTTATTGCCTTATATACACTTATGGAAACAATATGTTTGTGCAACTCTTATCTAGTTAATAAAAGTTTTATGAAGACTTGTGTAGACGATTTCTTAAATGTTAAACTCTTTTTGAAAACTTTTTCTTTTAAACACGTTTATTTTGAAAGTTCAAAAGAATCTTGTGGAATTTTTTAATAAAAAATATATTGAGAAATGTTTTTGTAAAGTGTCTGAAGTTATAATTAAAGGAATCCAAATAATTTAAGATGAAGGTTAATGTGTTTTATAAAAGGGAAATAATTTGAGGTGTCATAATTTCTAACAAATTTCAACCAATCATAGAGAGAATGTTAGAAAGAAAGTATCTGAGAGAATGTTGCTAGCATTCCTCTAAGATCAATTATTTGGGAACCATAACTAGTTTCTAGGATACAATATCCAACCTTTAAGTCCATTGTTACTACTATGTAAGTTATGTTTGTCCTTAAGTGCATTTCATATGCATCACCTAACATGTTGGGTCAATTTGTTTGTGGTTATATTTTTTAAAAAGTGCTTTTTAAATAAAAATAAGGAATTTTCTAGTTTTTTGATGTATTTTTCTAAATTTCTTATTTTTAAAAATAAATAATTTTTTTAAAGAATAATTATTTTAAAAATTACTTTTTTCACAAATACACTTTTTAAGTTTAAAAAAATTGGTCTGTTAGCTAATCAACATCCATCATAAATAAACATCATCTAATCATGTAAAGCATAAATAATATGGCACCTTAAGGCACTACAAAACCAACATCTCAATCACATAAAAAAATGTTTCAATAAGATTCCTTTAGGAATAAATGCAATAGGTATATCAATATCTTATTTGTTTTTTAAGTTGGTCCCACTATGATAATACAAAAAATACGATTATGGATAAGATCTTGGCCCCTAAGCCCACCAACATGATCCACATCAACTAATGGCAACATGTTCTTCCATAGCCTCTTCATTATTTGCTTTTGTGTCAAGCAACACAATCATCATACTAAATAAAAGCGCAAGGGTAAGTTTATTTTAAAAAAGAAATATAATGAAAGAGAGATAAGAGTAACAAGGTAAATAAAAAAATATTTTAATTCACATTATCAACAATTAAATTCTCATACCAATCATACAATATATTTCACCTTAAAGTCATAGTGAATAAGACAATATATATATCAGTTGTCTCACACAATATAGGCTCTATTCCAAGAAGATTTTCACCATTGAGTGATCAACACAGGCAAATTTCTTAACTTAATACGCATCTTTGACCATTGGAAGAATTCTACAATTGATCATGTGAAAGAAGTGTGGTTATATAAAAAATAGATGAGCATAAGCAGTAGATTACCTCAGTACAACTTGTTAGAACCATAATCTTTATAGGAATTCACCCACATATCTATTCTATAGGCTTATTCAACATTAGTCACTACAAATTCATCCAACATAAGGTTTAAGCCCTATCTAACACCCTTAACTTAGGTGCTTACACATATGCAATGACAATTATACAATATATATGTATGATGCACCAATTCAACCCACAAAAATAGAATAACTCAATTACATAAACATTTACCAAACTCACAATTATATATATATATATATAAGCATTTAGTCTTCTAAGCAAATGGGGTAATTTTCACAATGAATTCTCCACTCTCACCTTAACCAAAATCCTCAAGTTCATGTTCAAATATATAACATTATAATAAGATCTCATTATCAATTTAATTTAGAAATTCTCATTTTAAGTTTTTTAAATAGGAAACACATTTTCTCAACTTCAAGAATTAATTATCGTTTGAAATAAAAAGGTGTATCAAGCCTAGTTTTGCTTAACTTAGAAGTCCTTCTCGCTTAAGCAAACATCTCACTTAAGCTAAAAGTTCTTTTTGCTTAAGCGAGACTAATACAAGTCTTTTTGTACCTCTAATTGTTCAAGCGAAAGCTCTTGCTTGTTTAAGCAAAGAGTTTTATAAGTGTCATTAACTCCTCTAAAGGTTTGCTTGCTTAAGTAAAAATTTCCATTCACTTAAGTGAAGGCTAAACATAAATATTTTTAGTTTTTGTGTCTTTTCTTGCTTTAACTAAAGGTCTCACTTAAGCAAGAACCAACACTTATCCTTTAACACTTTACTTGCTGAAGTTAGAGTTCATTCTCGCTTAATCTAGCCTTTCACTTAAGTTAGAGTCCATTCTTGCCTAAGCAACAAACTTGCTTAGGCTAGAATGCAGTTTCAATAAGCTAAAACACAATTCTACAAAATTCTAACTTCAACAAAGCAATTTTTTCCAAGGACATTTTTTATTTCCAAATCATCTCCAAACATCCCAAAACTTTTGATTTTGACAAAACCACATTTTCATATAATCCATAATCCACAAGTCATCTATAATCATTTCTATCAATTACAAAATTTAAAAGTAAGGTTAAGCTTTATTTATCTTTTCAATTTCAAGGTTCTAGCTTTTGAAAAGAAGGGAGAAAAATGAGGAAGCTTTTATCCAAAGAAGTGAGTTTTACTCCACTCAACCAATAATCACTACTAATAAAGCACAAAAAAAAAATCACAAACCAAACCCCTAAGTTATATTTTTGAACCAAAAATTTCAAAGCATTCACAAGATAAGAAAGGAATTATAACAAATCAAGAAACTCAAAGCATGCATAACACAAAAGAAGATTAAGTTAAACGTAAAAAAAAAATAAAATGAAAGCAACACAAAATTTGATCAAGATATGGAAGTAATGTGTTCATGTGAATTAGATGTAGTATAATAAAGTAACTTTCAATTCATGTATACTTGAATTTTGCAAGAAACTAAGCTTTTAAGATAGTAGGCTTTAAAATTTTTGCAACTCAATTTTTTTACACTAGGTCCTGATATTTTTGGTATTTGCAAAATGACCCAAAATATTTTTGACATTTTACCTTTTAGTCTTTATTTATTTATTTTCATTCACAAACACCTAAAGTCTCTCCAAACTATTTTTTGAAGATCAAACACAAATTCTTGCAAAAAGTTATGAAAAACAAATGATGAACATGTTGCATATGTTCTCAAGATTCAAGAACATAAAAATACATGAAAAGAAAAGAGAATCACACATTTTCTCAATAAAAATTTCTACTACACCAAATTCAACACAAAATAAGTGGCTATTTAACAAGAAAACCATAACTAACATGAGATTCAAGAATCAAACTCAAAATCTCTTGAAGATGAAGAAGAAACTTAAGAGTATGATGAACACTCAAGAATACTAAAATTCAAAAGTGATCCAAATTGAAAAAAAAAAAGTTTAGGGGTTAATACTAGATCTACACAAGACTACAAAATTTTTTGCAAAACAACACAAGATAAAGAGTATATCTAAGAAATTAGATTAAGAACTTTGAAGAACAATGAAGAACTTGACAAACACAAACTTAATCTACATAAACACTTGCACAATTTGGACACAAAAACACATAGATTTTGTAGATCTAACATAGATCCATACAAATTCAACAAGAAATTCCACAAACAACACAAGAATCAAGATAAATCTTGAAATCAAACTCAAGAACAACGAACATGAATAACTTGCATCAACTTCAAGAATCCTTAGATCTAGGCCAAGTTTTTGTAGATCTAGCACGGATCTACACAAAATTTACAAGAAAAAAAAACTTCATTCCAAATAATACTAGACGAAACAAGATCTAGGTAGAACATAAAAAAATGGACAAAATATAGGAAGAGAAGAAAGTCAAGCACGTTGCAAAGAAAAATAAGAACAAAAATTCAAATAAATTTATAGATCTAACCGTAGATTTCACAATGCAATTCCGAATTCTAGCACTTGATACCACTTAATGTACTCTTTATCCATGAAAATGCACAAATTCGATCATTTTTTAAGTTTTGCAAAAATGGAGGAGACGTCATAATTTTCTAAGAAACTATTAAGCCTAGGAGGATCTACCACAAAGAAAGTATTATTTGATAAGAATATAGTTCTTAGTGAGAACCAAAAGAGAACTCAAAAGTTTTCAAGAGAATTTTTATTCTCAATTTTCAAAAAATGAATGTCAAAGTTACACTATGACTTGTGGTACAAATTTTTACACTACAAGCTAATAACTAAGTTAATTAATGTCAAAGATTCAAATTCATACAAGAGGTTCAAAAGTGACATGTAACATAAAAACAAATTCTATACAAACAAAAGAGGTATCACATGCTCATGTTCTTATGTTGGATCTTAAAGAGGCTCTTTCGACTTCATGCACTTTCAAATGACTCCATGGACTTGGGTTTGGACCCAACAAGGCCCATTGGACTTGAGCCTTAAGAAAGTTCACTTCGCTTCATACACATCTAAGTCACCTTTATGGACTTGAGCTTGGATCCACCAAAATCCATTTGAAGCTTGGACCCACTAAGATCCAAGTGATGACCAATCATCTTTTTCAAAATTTTGCTTCTAAATCTTGTAATTGAACCTTCAAATGTCAAGTTTCTCATCTTATTTCTCTTTTTTTTTTGTCTTATTTAGATAGCACTTTATCAACTATATACTAAATATGTCCTTGATTTTTTTTTTTAAAAAAAAAAGATAGAATTTTTTAATTTCGAAAATACAACATTCTTAAATGGAGAATTGGGTGTATTTCTTAAATAAGAATAAAATATTTAAAATACTTTTATACATATTTAAAATATTATTATCCACCACTCATTAGTTATCCTCCACCTATAGTATCAACTTTTCCCACTCATGCCATTACATTACATCTTGCTGTCATCATTACGGTTGTTGATGCCGCTACCATGATTTCTGCTTCATGAAATTAACCTTATACTCTCGCCGTCTTATATATATAATTAATTTATTAGTCTTTTCTATTTGTTCATTAGGGACAGGGATGAAAATAAATTATTTTTGGCTACACTTTATGATCAGACCTGCAACGTGAAGGGATTTGTATTACTTTTTTGAAAATCAACTCGGACTATCTCGTTAGATTGGTGAACCAATCATTTAGTCAAGTATTTGGTTAATAAAACCTATAAAACTGCTTATAGAAAAACTGTCAAAGAATGGAAAATTTGGTCTAAATCGATAAAAATTGGTTCGCTCCACTTCAATAAAAAAAATACTTAATATAATGTTATTTTATTTTTCTTAAAAATAAATGTCCATTAAAATATTTGTTATTTTTCTTTATTTTAAATGTAAATATGTTATACTTAATGGATATTGCAATAAATTATTGAAACTTAAATTTAAGTATTATCATATATTTGATTTGAATTTTATTATATAATTTAAATGTTAAAAACTCATAAAATTAGGTTTTATTTTTATTTTTAATATTATTTTATGTATTATTATTATATTATTATCGATTCGATAAATTTTGTATTAAGTTTCAAATTATTTGAAATATTGATTTGTATCGTCTGCTACGGATACATATTAGTTTAGCCTAATACCAACTTGCTTTTATTAAAAAATATTAGGTCTAAAAAAGTTTATACCATCTTTATTGTGATAACTTACGTATTAAGATATTTTTAACCTGCATAATATAATTTGGCTCGAAATTTAGTGTAACTTAAACAACATTTATTCAAGAGATAAATAAAGAATTAGGAGACTTCTCAAATTGAAATCATATAATATATGACTTATTATTTTAACTTATTTTAGGAAAACAAGAAAAAGTGATATACTCTTTATTAGAAACTTTGGCATTATATATTTTTTTCATTAGAGAAAAGTTTCAAATAGGGAAAACGAGTTCTTTCTTTTTATAAAAATAAAATAAGAAGTCATATATTATAAATGTGAGTTAACTTTTGAAAATTTCCAATATTCTGCACAAGTTATTTTTTCTTATGTAAATATTTTTTAAGTTTTACTACTTTGATTAATTCTGAGCCAAATTACACTATGTCAAGATAGGGTTTATATCATTTTCTATTATATATGAATCTATAATAGGAAGTGATAAAGTAACGAGACTTATGCTAAGGTCGAAAAAAAATACATGTAACAATATAAAAGCATTTTACTATAATTTATGAAAAATTGTTCTAGTTATGTTATACACAATAACATATACTTATTAATTTAAAACTATAAGAAATTAAAATTTAATAAAAAAAAGTATTATAAAAAAGTAAGTATTATAATTCAATAAAAAAATTAGGATTTACTAAAAAATGAAAAACGAAAAAAAAGTTGGTCCCTCCTCTTTTATGAATTTCCGTTTTTAATACTTTAAAACTGTTTTTGTTCTATTTTTAATTACTAATGTAGAATTTTTTAGAGACTAAAACCATAATAATTTTTTTAAGAATTAAAAATGAAACAATTTTTTTAAGAAACTAAAATCAATCAAAATTTATTAAAAAAATAAAATCGGAAATAAAAAAATTGGGGGGTGAAGTTAATAAACCCATTAAAAAATAAAAAATACTTAACAGTAAAATGCCTAAAAGGAGAAAAATAATAATATTATCTCCTTGAAAGCGATACTTATATAATAACATGCTCGTCAAAACAAATTATATTTGAATTGTTTAAAGACACTTTCGGGTTGAATTAAACAATAACAACATTATATAATCCAAATATACTATAATGGTGAGGGGACAAGTGGTAAAAGAGAATAAATTAAGAAGGAAAAGCATGGAAATGAAAATAAAAAGAGGGGTGAAATCTGAAAAGGAAAGGAGTGGAAAGTGGAAAGTGGAAAGTGGAAAGTGGGAAGTGGGAAGTGGGAAGTGGAGTGAGTGGCATAAAGTAACGTGGGCTTGCCGACTCCAAAGCAATATCGAATTCCACGCAACTGATTGCGCACCAGAATCCCTATTTACCGTTGCCCTATCTTTTTCAAGGCCACGTAACTTATGAACCATGAATATCTAAGTACGCAAAATACGCTCCACCAAGTTATAATTAATGCCTCAACAAACCCGCTGAATTCAAATTTGATATGAAAAAGTCATGAGAGGAAAATATATATATATAAAACAAAAAGTTGTGCTTAAGTGGACAAAATATGTACTTCTACATTGATTATAAATAATGGACATGAAAGAGTTCTACGAGTTTAGGTTTCATATAAATTGTACAATCTAAAGGAGATTTTTCAGTTCAAAAGAAAGGGTAGGGGGAGTAGAGTTAATATACATTATGCACGGTGGCTGTTGCTTATATAATAATCTAAACTTTATACATACAAAATATATAACTATCACTAAATGAATGATATATATAACTTAGCTCAACTGCTCAAGGTCAAAATATGACCCAAGATAGATTATTGCCTGCTACCGAGGTAACATGGTACCCATGCATGAATACTAGAATCGCTTCTCGAGATAATAGATGGATAAAAGGGGCTTGCTGCTAAAAGAAAAAAATTGCCGCCATTTGTGGCCTCCTTGTTCAGAGTATGCAGAAAACAAAGATGCATGCATGTCCAGCATTTTCTCTGCTCCACTTCTACCTAATCAATAGCTGAATCGAATCATGACAAAGATTATTGGCCAATCAAATGCAGGGGTAATAGAAGGACATGGATAACAAGATATGTAGATTGATCAAGTGCAATCATGCATTATTGCAAAGATTCGTGAGTCAACATCATGAATAAAAACGCTAGATTAATATGATAATAAAGACACATGAACAACATCATGGTTCTTTGATCATGTATGTAAACCCTTATGTATCTGTTGTTTGTGCAGTCAATATACGAAATGCCTGGTAAAGGCAAAGGCAGTTATGGATTAAGTTTCACTTCCAAACCAAGTAGGCATAGAAGACATCAACACTACACGAAACTAGCTCACAGTGGAAGACTATTTTTTTTTTAAGGCATAAAAATTATCAAAATAAATTGTTTCACTCAATAAGATTTATTCTATTCACATGATCAAAAGTTAATATGTCTAAATAACTCAACTATCCATAATTATGACTTTGTTGGTATAACTCACAATCATATTGAGAAAGGATTTTACTTCTATACGACTCGTTATGGGTAATATCTGACAGACTTGATCTGATGCGACAATCGTGCTACCTGTCAACCAGACCTCTAAAAGGTGTGTTTTTCTTTCCCTTTCGCTTTTTTTTATCTTTATGCTTCACTTGAAGCCACGGGACCTATCTATAACTATCACCCAGCGTAACGGTAGACGCGTACGGTGTAACTCTATAATCACTAATTAAGCTAAATAAAATAGATGGCTGTAATTGTGAGGGTCCTAAATAACAATGGGTTTTCAATTAACCACAATTACGAGCAAAAAACCCTCGTAGATATGACTATATATGAGCCTATATCCTCACTTTGAGGGTGAAATTCTATCGATCGAGAGACATTTCTTGTTCTCTATGAAAGTGACAGACAACAATTTTTTTATTAAGTCGGTATATATATTTAATCAAATTGGCTTTTTAAAGACAGCAGAAGACCTAGCAAAGTTTCCTGATCTGCCGAATAAAGAGAAACAGATATGTCATGCGGAGCTAACTTTTCAATAAAAAAAGTCGAGAATTTAAAGAAGATTAAACAATTCAAGAACCATAGGAGGGATAAGATAAACAACAAAATAAAGTCTCTCTTTCTCTCACTCCCTAAAATTGTGAGTGTAAATTCACATAACATAAATATAATCTTTTGTTTTGAGATATATCTCTTATGGAGTCAATAAATAGTTCCAAAGCACTCAATTTTTATTCTGGAAAAAAGAAAAAGTACATTGTTTGTGAAGTTTTAAAAGCAACGCATCTAATACCAGACATTTGAAGGCCAATATCTTTGAGTTCCTTAAGTTGTCTCCAGTCCTACTTTAATTTAACCTAAGATGTCTAAGTGCTGATGAAGATAGCATCATTAGTCAAGATAAGGTAAAGCCAGAGAAGTTCGCAGCCACGAAAAAGTATGCATTATGATGGTAATGATGCGGAGTCACGACCACAGGCAAGAAGATCTTAATTAGCAGAAATGATATCGTCCGACCCATACACATGCTATTATTGTTGGGGAATAATCAAAAGATTTAACTTTCATTAACGGTGGAATATTAAGTCAAGTAATATGAGAATGTTATTGTCAACTCCAAACTTTTTGTTCCAATGAAAGCAAAATTTAAGGATAACTTCATTTGAGAAAACGTTTAATTTTTTTTAATCTATTTTACTTTTAATTATAAAAATGACACTTTACTTTTACTTTATTTTCAGATTTCAAAAGTCTGTATAAGAAATAAAAAAAAATAACTTTTACAATTTTCAATACAAACATTTTGAAAATAAAATCAAGATAAGACTAAATAATATTTTTGTAACAAAAATTAAAAAATAAAAATAATAAACCTTTTCTCAAACTAAACAACTCTTTAGTTCCCAATCTCTAAAATATGTTATAGAGCTCGGTAACTAATGATTAAGAAGGCACATTATTATACATTACAATCTATTAAACTACTTTTACCGCAGAAATCAAGGGGGTGGTCACCTAAACATTTAAATAATTTATTACCCTGGCCAAACATCGATCTGAGTATAGTCAGTCAGGCATCTAGATTTTATCAATTCTCTTTTATTGCCAACATATATTTCTAACTGCACTAATTCTAGATTTCATAGTGGTGCACTTCACAAATGAATTATTGTTCTAAAAGCGACAAATATCATATTGAACTCTAATCCCTCGCCATGATAAATATCTCTATTATAATAGAATTATATTCGAAAGAACTTTTTTTATGTAACTAGGAGAAATTTAGACTTTTTATTTTACATCTAATTAATCTTTCTCTTATTAAATTGATCCATTTTAAAATAAAATGATATTTCACTTAAGACTTCACATTTAAGTCAAGAATCAAAACTTAAATCTGTCAAGAATCAAAACTTAGTTAAAGGATCTAAGTATTAAATCACTTGTATCAGCGATTTTTTGATGAAATTATTTTCAGCACAACTAAAATTGTAAAGTTTTATAAAAATGAAAATGCATTTATTACAATACAAATGACGAACAGTTTTATAGTTATGTCCTGTTAGTGTAGTAGTATATGGTATTAATCTTTAAGAAGTTATTTTAGAATGAATTTTAAAACAATTATGATAAAAAGTCATTATAAAATATTTTTACATTATAAATACATATATTAATTATTTATTTATATCTTCTAACCCTGAAAATTGATGCTAATAAAACTATTAAGTATATAGAGAGAGGGGGGAGGAGAGAGAGCATTTTAAATGAGAATATTTTTTATTGTGAAAAACAAGATCAATAAATATAAATTATTAAATTATATATTTAAATAGCAATAATTTAAAAATTCTGTGACTTGTTTTAAGTGATTATATAAAATAACGATATAATTTTTAACTTTGATCAAGTATGTATTATTGTATAACCTAAATTTATAGTTAGTTTTTACATTTTTAAAAATGAAAAACATTCTCACTTAAAGGTCCCTCCCTTTATTGTCCGACCTTTTATTTTTGTCTCCTTAAAACCGAAAAAAAATGCAATCGACTAGAAAAAGACAGAGAGATAATGCGAAGTTGAGTATGTATACCATCAAATATTTCTCTCATCTGATGCGCATTCCCGGGGGCACAATATCTCCAAGCAACCCTTCATCCGTGGGAGGCTGTGAGGATGCATCAGCTGGCATTATAACACTGGATGCTCCAGCTTCTTCCTGTGCTTGGCAAGGCTGAGAAATAGAGCTGTAAGTATCATTATTATTCTCTCTGGGTAATTGAATTGGATAGTAGAATTGAGACATTGTAGGAGCCAACTGGCCCGCAAAGGCAGCTTCATGACTAATGATTCCCCCTCGAGGAAATCCAACGGTGTGATGACAGTGTTGACCTTCATATGTAGTAATAACAATCGTTGGGTCCTCGGAAGAACGTTCAACCCTTTTCTTTACCGTGCATTTGCTGTTTGTGCAGCGGTAGTAGCTCCTGCAAAAGACATATAATTGCATCGGAATAATTAATTAGCCCAACGTTGTCGTTTATCTTTTCTTGTTCTAAGATCAATCTATTAGTGGGAGATCTAGTTATAAGACCATACATTCTAACCTTAATGTCATCATTCTATAACAAAGACATAAAAGACTCATATATTGATAGCGGCCAACAATATTCATCTTACCTTTCGATCCACAGAAAATATAGATATATTAGATTAGCAAATCTATCATATTTGTAATCATTATTGATTTTCGTTTTTATATATTTCTTTCCAATTGTTATATTATCAAACAAATGCTCGTTTGGGAAAACAAATAAAACGAGAGGGAAATGAATTTGGCAATCCATGCATCTCGCATGTTAACAGTCATATTTCATTCTTTCGTGTACTTTTTTTTTTTCTCATTTTCTTTGACTCGCATTTAAGATTCACAAATGTTTTAAAACAAATACATGAAAAGCATGCTTTCATGTGGCATGAATTTTAATTTGATAAGATAATTAAAGTTTAATTTGATGTGAAGGTAGCTGTAAACCTAGGGAAAGGACTATTTTTAACTGCCTTCTGACCATACTTCCGCCATCTGTAGCCATCCTCAAGATGATCTACCTCACTCTTGGTCATAAATGCAAACCGTGGCTGCCGTATTCGCTTTTGCCCCTTCTTTTTACCTTTACTCCTACAAAATATTTCACCCACAATTTATCAGAAAAAGCAGCATACAGAAATCATAAAAATAAACAAGAAAAAGGATGTCATAAGTAACCTAAACCAGAAGCAGATTTTATATTGTATAGAGAAATATAAAAAATATATAAATGATTTGGAGCATATGTTTTAAAATGTAGAACTACTTAATGATAAGATTATATTCCTTTATCTTCTGTTGGGTTTCATAGACATCCATGAAGCATCAATCCGAATCAGGAGTTATTTACATTAATTCAAGTTTAGCCAGTTATAATCTCTCAAAAACAATATTTTTAAAATGTACGAGGTAAAACCTATCAACATATAAACCAAATGTGACAAAAAAGAAAAAAAATCAATCATTATTATTATTATTTACTACTAATGTCATGTGTGAAATAAGCACAACACAAGCAATCATATTGGATGAAAATTTGAGTTGAGGCTGTAGCTTGATGAGAATTCCACCAAAAGCCTCGCTTTTATGCCAATTGAGACTTCTCAAATCACCATTAAAGTCATTTTATGTGAAAAGGCCAAAACAATAAGATCCACATTGCATTGGGGGCAAAAGACACAAAAATAGTTCTGCATGTTAGCCATCCCGTAACTAAGACGCACAACACCTTGGTACGTATAACTCAATCCTAAATGAACATTAATTTTCTTTCAATTAGAAAATAATGGACATAAAATATGGACCACAGGCCTTACAATGAAAACACGCAATCAATATTTAGGGGAATAAGCATTATGTCATATGCAACTTATATTGAATACATGATAATTACGAGCAAAAAATGCTAATTAATGCAATGCAATCACATAGCAGCGAAATGAATAAGCATCATTCTAAGAAAGCAAAAACCCTGTTATTCACATTCGAATGTAAAAATGAGCATATAATTCGAACCATAAAGCTGCAAGTGGTTAGAATCTTATTAATGCCGAAAAAAAATTCAATAGCAGTGTGTGCAAGCATAAATCATTTAAGAAAACAATAAAGAAAAAAGGAAAAGTGGAGCCCAATTACCCACCATTTCTTTCCATTTTATTTTATGGTATTCTTTTTCTTTCATTGACTATTCAAACTCTCATCAAAACAAATTGTAATAATGACAATAATAATACGAAAATAATGAACACCACTAAATTATTATCACTCTGCTAAGCCATGGATGGCTCAGAAGCACGCCATTTCCGCCGCAATAACGGCGGTGCTCGTGAGCTGAAAAAACTTCACATACCCGAAAAGGCAACACCATTTTTTTTCCTTTTTACACCCTAATTTTCACTTTTTTTTTATATTTTTCAACCCGTGACTTTTCAGAAATTGCTAAACTCGCCCAATAAAAAATTGAGTCAGTTATAAATGTTCTGTTCGGGAAGAAGATTCCTATTGTACGGGCAGGGAATTGCACTGACTCGAATAAATTAAAATAATAAAATAAAAAAATTAAAAAATATGGAATAAAATAAAATAACATATGATGCACACAAACAAACAAACTAGCACAAGTTGATTCGATTGTGATTTTCGTTGATGTGGAGATTTTCAGTTATTCCTATTAAACTTCCGCCCTCAAATTTACGTTAATTACGGATTCACCACGCACGCAGGGAAAGTGTCAAGCAAAGTTGAAAGCAGTGAAGTTATTTTCTTTTTCTTTTTTTCATTTTTTTTTTGCGTTTTCGCCAACTCACGGTATCTCAGGCGGTTTCTCGTCGGAGACGGTGGATTTCTCCGGCTGATCCTCGCTGGAGCTCGACGACACTGATTGGTTATTCGACCGCGACGACGCCGCGCCGGGCAGTTCGGTCGAACTGGTCAGAGAGGACTGAACCGGCATCCACAATCCGTTGTCGGTGCCGATCCGGTTCAGCTGGTCCGGTTCGAGATTCCACCCGAATTCCCTGAGTATGCTCCGCTCCCGGTCGCCGGAGAACAGGTACGCGCCGTCGGAGTCATCGGCGGCGAGTGTCCAACTGGTGCCGCCGGCGAAGTCAGCCGCGGCGGCGGGATCGGAGGCTGCTCCGTCTTTATCTTCCATTCATGGAGTGCGCGCGCGAATTGTAAAGAGCGAAGAAAACGCGATCTGTGATGAAGCAAATTTGAATCGAATTCGAAAAATTGCGGAGAGAGAGAGAGAGAGAGAGTGAGGGACTGAGAGAAGAGAAAGAAACTTAGGGTTAAAGAAGGGACGCGTAGTTTTTGAAGTTTATGAAGCGTTTGAAAGCGTTGTCTCGTCAATGCACAGTCGAAAGAGAGAGAGAAAGAGAAGTTTTTGTTTTTTCATTTATTTTATTTTTTTAAAAGAGTTGAATTATTATGAAATAAATAAAAGAAAAAAAAAAGAGATAAGATAAGTTAGAAAAATGAGGGTTAATTAATTGTAAGATGGGAGAAGAAAGAAAGTGGTCACACGCGCATGAATGATTGGACCCTCCTTGTTGATACTTTCCTTCGAGCAAGTAGGATTTGTTTGTTGCTAACTTTTTCGTTAATCCAAAAATTTTGGTATCTTAATTTTTTTCATCGCTAGTTTTGATTGTTGAAATTAACCACGTGTAAATTGATAACAGTTTTGTTTTGTTTTATTAACATTGGTCATAAGTCTAATGATTTTTTTTTTTTTGGTACATACTAATATTCAACTAATTGAATTAAATTGCATCCGTCATTCATACGTAGAAGCGGATATTTTTTCTAATGAAAATTAGAGTTTTAGTTTGGTAATATGAATAATAAAAATTTGTATCAAAAAAGTAAACATAAATTATTGAGATAAAATTTTAATTTTAATTAGAGAATAATAATGGAAATACCTATGAATTATATATGAGATTAGTTCAAATGATGATTATAGGTAAGCATCCTTACATTACAAATACTTTATTAATATCTCTATGTTAAACTTGGGTCACTGTTTTTCTGAAATAGACTTTTTCTTTTTTATTAAACTTTATTATAATATATTTCTATTATAAAAATAGATTTTAAAAAATAAATAGTAACGACACTTGACCAGATAAATGAAAACAAAATTCTAAAAAGATGTTGTGAAAGAATGTGTTTAAAAGTAATTTAACTATACCTACCAAAAAAAAAAAAAGTAATTTAACTATTGTATAAATACTATGGTCAAAGACAAAAATGTAGCTATTAACCAATTGCATTAGTTTAATCCAACTTCCCTTTTTAACTTACCGGTCCTTTATATTTTGGTAAAACAGAGGTAATTATTTATTTATTTATTTTTGTGATGCTTGCACAGTAATTTCGTTATTGTTTTTTAATTGTAAATTTTTTAACATATGTTTGCAACCCACGAAGTGGTTTCTGATTTGAGATCAATTATGATTTTTATTTATTTATTTTTAGCCTTTGGTTTGTTTTCTAATTGAGTTGATTTGGATACATCATACGTAAAACTATGGACTGTTTTTTTGTCTTGCCAAAGTTGTGGAAAGTTCCTTTCATAGGGCAAACCCAAACCCTAGGTAGAGGTAGAAGCACCCATTTACCAAAAAACTTAAATTAATAATTAAATGGACGTAGTGATAAAGTCACCAAGGTATGGCCAAATTACATTTCCTTCACGTATCAGAAACATTTTTCCCCGTCGATATATTCTCCACGTTATATAATAGATTATGCTGCTTATCTCTTGTCTTTATCACAAGAAATCAAATTACATCGAAGTCCTCATAATTTTTAACTATTTTGAATTCTTTTTAGAAGAAATAATTTGAATTTAAGTTAGTGTAATTTTATGTACATACAGTTGGTTCAAATAAAATTGAGTTCAAATTTTTTTAATAAATTTTAAATTTAAATTTTATAAATAAAAAATGTGTGATTAAAAAAGAATTTTTTATATATATTAATTATCAGTTAAACTGATATATATTTCTCATCAATATCAAGATGATCTAAAAAACATCTTCAACTTTTGTCAATAAAATGTTCAATATTTAATTAATTGTGATAATTAACTTTGTATAATTTTTTCTTTTAAAAAAACCTTTTGTATCTTAATTTGAGTTTTATTTTGAGGTATTATTAATATAAAATATTTTTTTAATATCGTCTCGTATTATGTTGATAGATTATTTAATGAATTTAAATACATTGAACGTCGTATAAGATAATAACCTTGTTAAATAATATCATAACATTGATAGAAATGCCAGTTAGTGCATTTTTTTTATTAATAACAGAGTTTCAGTGGAAAAATTATTTATTTCAGTTTTAAAGTTTTTGTAATATATATTACTGAATAAACAGGAGTTTATTCATTGTTAAATTTCTTAGAGACGTCAAAGTGATTTACTTTGAATACAATCTGAGTTCTGCACCAAAATAAGACCACTACAAAAATAGTATATAAAATTTCATGATTTAGCTGAATTAATCCCATTTGTATGGTTTTTTAAAATATAATTAAATTAAACTGTTAGGCATAAATATTGGATACGTATATTAATAAATATATTATTTTAATAGATAATTTTTAATATAAAAATTAATATATAAAATATATAAATATGACAAATATTTTCGTTTGTATAATGTATATAATAAATGTTTATTTATATAATTAAAAATTTCTTTTGGAATTCATTTACACTTTTTATGTTGATTTGACTAAGTCTCACATGATGACTTTGCCTTCCAAATCCACCTATCCTGTTCACCCATCTTGAAATTAGTTTTTTTTTTTTTAATGAAAATCTTGAAATTAGTTATGTTTACCAATTTTTGTAGATCATTCAACATATCATCCTCCCATTGAAATAATTAGACTCTCCTCCATTTCCACTTCCACTTCCACTGACCCTCCTCCCAACTATCTATTTCACTTACTAAAGTCATTTTATTTTCTGCCACCGAGAATAGTCCTAAGATTCTTAACCCCCCAATGTTTTATTATGATAATCTTTTGAATCAAATATTTAAGCGAATGTTATATAAATGTGAGGTTGTTGAAACATTTTAGATTAACATTTTTAATATCAATTATGAAAACAAGATTTATGCTATTTAAGTTCATGAATATCAACTGTTCTGGCTTATGGCATGAGTGTTTCTATAAGAGTTAGGCCATTATTTGGTGCCTAAACAAAAGATCTCTTCTCTCGTTTTTTTAATTTAGAAGCTTTTTTTCTTGTATCATTAGTCAATTTTATGTGGTGTAACCCAGTGTAAGAATTCTAACTACTAAACAAAGAGGAGTATATTCCTCATTCTTTATTTGTGATTCCTTTTGAAGAAACATATATGAATTCAATGTTCCCTTCAAGTACACGGCTTTTAATTCTTTTATAATTGTTATTATAGATTATATTATTAGCATGTCATGAGTTTTATTTTATTTTTCATTTTGTTGATGATGGCACGTCTTTTATCCTTAAATTTCCATCATTTCAAAGTGCACAAACTCACACTAGTAAAATCATGTCGATGAATATAGATATTAAACAAGAAAAAAATATATATTATGTTTATATATTTAAATTGATCAAATTGAAACTTAATTTAAATCAACATCAACAATATAATACTTCATATTTATTAAACAACTTATTATTGATATGATTTGTGAAAATAACATATCCCATGGAGATGGGGATTGTATACATTGTATTTCATTCCCTGGTAGGCTTTTCCCTCGTCCAAGTCCTGTTAATATCTTACTAGCTATGCTTAGTAGGTATATACCCTTTTCAAACCGAAAAATGTGCTTTTTTATTTTTGTGGTGGGTATGTGTGTATATTAATTCAAACTCATTTAAATAAATAATCTGAAGAAATATATAACAGACTAACTCATTTATTAGTTGACTAGGGCTTGCGATAATTGAAAGATTCTATATATTTTGTTTATGGATTTTATATTATTTTTTGAGCATGGATTATACGTTTCAAATTTACAAGAAAAAGAAAAGGGAATTAAATAAAGTAAACATGTTTCATAAAAACAAAAAGAAGTAAACATGGTAGATCAGTTCTCCTATTTTTTTTATAGAGAATATGTGCATTAAAGTTTATATATTTAAATTTGAGTTAAACTTAAATTTACAAAAGTAAATCAAGTTTGATTTTTATAAAACTTAATCTTTGGACAAAATTTTATTATATAAATGTATATTTGAGGACAACCAACTCAAACATATCATGAATTTGAATTCACTCTTCAAAAGTACATTCTACATTTAAAAATATTTTTTCAACAACTAACCAAATATGTTTTATATGTATTCTCCATTGAAGATATTAGTGTTCAAACCACATGAAACTATTATGAACTATAATATTTTAAAAAAATATTTAATAGAATTATATATTTAAATTATATGTATTT
>JAMLFT010003872.1:0-20960 GCA_026544285.1 Pachyrhizus erosus | reverse complement strand
CCGATCTATCATTTAAATTATTATTATTTTTTGAATAAAAAAATTAATGATTAATAAAAAAATTACGTGAATATTTTTTGAATCAATTACATAAGTTGTATCTTTTTAAACGAAATTTCCTTATTTTGTTTAAAAATTAGGAAAAATTATTCAAAATTAATATTTTATATTAATTTAATTTATTTTCCTTTAACATGTATCTAAAATTAAAAAATATTATAATTAAAAAATATATTTATTTTTATAATACATATAGATTTTTATAATATATTTATATTATGTTAAGAGAAAAAGAGTTTAAAAATTTAATACTGATAAGACAAGAAAGAAGAAAGAATTAAAAGTGAGAATAAAATAAAAAATTATTAAATAGGAAAATATTATTAAATTTTAAAAATGTTAATGAAGACTTAAACATGATCAAATTCATCTTCACTATCTCACATAAGCTTAACTTCTAATAATCAATGTGCATTCAGCAAAAGACTGAACATATATATGAGTAAAAAAATTAAAAAGAATTATCTAAGGCTACTGGTTAAATAACCAAGCCAATCTAGTTCCTTTACTTAATCAGAGTATGTAAGTTATACATTTCTATTAATTATCTTTGATTCTCGTGAATAAAAAAAATTACTGGTCAATATTCGATCAAACTAAAAGAACACGCTAATTAACAGAAAAAATAAACGTTAAGATTGACAAGGTATATATGTCTGATTTTCCTTAAATATATTAATAAATAAATAACAAAATTGAAATGAAAACAGTTAGAGGAGACCAATTAATTAATGACCAGTGTTGATTCAGGTTTATATGTCTGATTTTCCTTAAATATAGTTAGGAGTTTATATTTTTTGTATGATTAATTTTCCTGATGGAGTTAATTAACTCCACTATACTTTTAATATTTCTAAGTTGAACAAAATTACATTTTGTGAACAAAAGGAAAAATAGAGAAAGAAAGTATATATTTAACCAAATAACAAAAGAAAATACAACAGGTAATTATAACACTAGAAGGTCAACTAACACCAGAAGATTACAAACGCACAGATAAATGATAATAATTAAGATCGGATTTAGGTAATATGCACGCCGTTACTATACCAAAACAAATGTTTCTCTCTATTTTATTTTAATTTACACGATAAAAAATTATTTAAAAATAGTTGTTATTTTAATTTTTAATATAACATTAATTATTATTATTTTATTATTATTTTATTATTATTTTTAATATATTTTTTAAATATTATTATTATTATCTTGTATCGTATTCAGTAAAACTAATTAAGAATAAAATTAATTTGATAGAATTATTATTTTCTTTTATCTATTAAATAAATTATTTTGATTTGTATAAAAAAAATCTAACGATCAATAAAATAGGATGAGAAGAAGATGTGTTTTCATAATATTATATTAATTTACTAAATATGTAACACCTTGTTTTTTTTTTTTTGATAAATATGTAACACATAATACAATGTTTTTGTGCCATTTTTTGCAGACTTGTCTGGTTTGACTTTTTTAGAGGTTTTTGTCTGAGACTTTAGCTCCTTTTGCTAAACAAAATGTAGCCGTCCATCGTTTGATTAAAGTAAACTAAATTGGAATGATTAGTAAAAAGAATTGATTGCGAAATAAACTTAAATACAATTAAATATTTTTTTTGGGATAGACCTATAACTGCATTTATTGGTGGACAGATAAAAAATACTCAGAAAATATTCATTATTAATTAAGAATTTTGTTGATTTTAACATACTTTATAATATTTTATCATTGATGGGTAGATACATGGAAGAGAAGAGAAAGTTTGACCACTAAAAATATGAAGCCTTCTCTATAGTGTCTGAGTTCAAAGCATGCAGTGCGTAATTATCATAGTCAAATACTTGTCATTTGCGTGTTGGTTAATTCTTAAAAAGTTATGAATGCACATTAAACACTAAACATGTAATACTTGCTTCTACATTAGTTGAGAATTAATTATTCCTTAATAAATAGGCAAACTTAGAGTCTGGGCACAAATCTAAATAAATATTTTGCTCCTCCAAAAGATTATTTTCCCAATGGAAGAAGGAAAGATGGTGAGTGAGTATGCACAAGATGGAACTGTGGATCTTAAAGGAAAAAACCTGTTCTCAAATCTAAAAGAGGTTGTTGGAAACCTTGCTCTTTTCTTCTTGGTAATCTTTCTCTCCCTTTTATGGTCATTTTAATATTATTAATAATTTTTTATTTTTTATTTTTTCATTTTCCATTGAACCTTTTGATTCAGCTTCACATGGTAGTAGAATAGGTATATCCCACACTAGCATGTTCCAACGTTAAGTTCTTCACTACTAGCTAGGGATTTATTTGTGAAATTTCTAACAATTCTCTTCAGGAAAAGATTCAATATAACTGCAAATACGTAGTACAATGAAAATCCCTATGAAAGTTATTCTAACACCCTTTTTTCTCCTTTTAAGTTTACACTTTACACCCTTGTGTCTGTTATGTATCTTAATTAAATTTTGTCAACATATAGTAGTATTTTGACAAGATATTATTGAACTACACAAAGAAAATATACTTATGTTGGGTATCTTAATAGATTTTGTCTTGATATGATGAAAATGAATTTCTATTGTATTGACTAAATAAGAAAAAAATAAAAAACAAAAAGTGACGGTGAGGAAGCATAGGTAAACGGAGAGAAGTAGAAGTAGTAAGCACACTTGTCATAAACTTGTCTACAGTGCTGGTTAAACGAAGGAGAGTGGGTCAGTATAAGGAATGTTTCTGGAGGTTAGGTATAGTTTAAAATAGAATCTATTTAAGTTAAGGATTAGATACAAATTTAAACAGTTTTGAGTTATTTGTTTATCCGATTCTAATAACCAACATTGGAGTGATTCTTATATAAAATACCTGTGCTTCTATAAGCATTTTTTTTTTAATGTGTATCAATTTTTTATATTAAAATTTTCAAACACTAATTTTTAATTTTCATCTTCACATTTGTTCTTTAAAAGAATACTACGCTGTTTAATTATGTAATTTTAGCTATTTATATATATTTACATAAAATCTAATTCATAAAAAATGACTATATTTTTGTTTATTATTAATAAAAAATATTTTATAAAATAATAGTATAAATAAATTCATTAATGGTTTATAATGTAATTATTTCATAAATAATATAATTGTAACATAATAATAAAATATTGATGAAATGTAAAAATATGAGATTGTTGGCGGGACTCATTTAAATTTTTTTTAAAAAAAGTGTTGGGCTGAAGAAATTAAATACTTATGAAAATTTTAAATTAAAAAGTGCAAAAATGCATTATATATACAAATAAAATTCATTTAAAAATTCAAATAGAGATTATGAATTGCAACTGTTCTAACAAAACTAAAATTATAAGATGATGATTATATGTAATCATTAGATCTTATAATATGAAATGGTTAAATGATTAGAGAGATAATATTTAAAAATAAAGCTTACTATTTGTGCACCCTCCCCACCACCCCTTTCTTTTTTGCAATCTATGTTTTCTTCGGTGTTGCCCATATATTATTGTGACGTATTGTTCAACTGTATGAATTTAATGTCTTAGGCAGATTATTTATTTTTAGTTCGGTTACATTATTATTGTATTTATTCAAATTAAAGGATGATGTTTGAGTAGGATATTTTGCAATATTGTGAGAAAAATTAGTTTCGTGGTAATAGATATGATGATATCCTTATCGAAGACCTAAAAAGAAAACAGAAACTCAGAAAGCATTAGGGAGCATTACCTGTGTTTTTGTTTTCTATTTTCACCTTCTAATTACAAATTTTTCACCTTATTTTTAATTTGTTTTCAAAGATTTGTAGATTTGTACAGCAAAATGCATTGCTATATAAATTAATCTTGTTTTCCAATAAATAAACAATCAATCTTGTAACAGTAATATGATTCAATAAATTCCTATTAATAAATAATAACTTAGGTTTTTCTTATATAATAAATGTGAAGTTATTAAATACAAAATAGTCACTATAGTATAACTGGTATGGTTTTAGTATTGATAAAAAAAATTTAACTCAGTTGTTGGAATAAATTGTGAGTTGTTGTATACTCTTTGATATTTGATTTTGATTCTTAAATATATATATATAAAAAAATCAAGTAATAGAAATAGCATGTAGTCAAATTGCATTGAGAAATAAAATTTTGTTTGATAAAAATCTTAAATACTAAAGCAATATTAGCTTTATTTTTAAAATAAAATAATAGAGTAATATAGTTTAAAAATAAAAATATTAAGTATTAGTGTTGGTAAGGGGAAATAAATCACGTAGTCATGATAAGAAATAATAGTAAATTAGTTTCTAAACAAATGAGAAAAATAATGGGGGATGGGAGAAAATATCAATAAAGAAGTTTGATATATATATATTTTTAGTAAAATAGTTAAAATAAATAATTGAGAAATAATTATTTTAGTCAAAAAAAGTTAAAATAACTCGTTATAGAGAATACGTTAGTAAGAGATTAGGATAAAACCCATGTGTAATATCATTAGTACTTTAGATGATTTTCTTTTTTATAAAAATTTAGAGTTGTATATCAATAACTCGCAAATTAAACATTGACATTAAATTTTAGCATGAATCACTGAAAGAAATTCTTTATGATATTTTCTTCAAAATTTTGTTAAAAAAATTATTCTATTTTTTTATGGTAAGATAGTAAAACATCAATTAAAACTTATTAGTCAATCTGAATTAACATAAGTAGTTAAAATTTTGATATAAATTTTCACCTTTTTCATATGACAACTTTCCTTACTTAGTAGACATCCTGTCTCAAAGATCCCTTACATCTAAGGGTTAATTGAGTAACTGCAACATGATTGAACATATCACTTTTATTCACCCAAAAATGTTATATACCAGAAGTGGTCAAGAGAAAGTAAAACATACACAAGGGTGCTATATGTACAAATCTTATTGCCCAATGAATTGATCTGGTTTGGTTGAAGAAATTCATGGCATGTGTCATGCAGTGTATGAGGTATTAGAAAGAATGACTTATTATGGGATATCATCGAACTAGGTCCTGTATCTAACAAAGAGGCTTCACCAAGGCACTGTTACTGCTTCCAACAATGTCAACAAATGGGTTGGCACTACTTATATAACTTCCATATTAGGTGCCTATATTGCCGATGCTCACCTTGGCTGCTATTGGACTTTTGTCATTGCCTCTGTTATCTATCTAATGGTATGTTTTTCTTGACATTTGAACTTACTTGTCACATTGTAAGGATATGCATATCATTATCAAGGTCAAAGCCAATCCTGCCATGACTATATGAGTTACTGTTTGCCCAAATCTTTGTGAAAATTACACCAACATATCTTGTTATGTTAGTTCTTTGTTGTTAGCATATACCTCAAAGGATTTTATGATATATAACATATTTGACATGTGGTGGTGTCTGTGTCTGTGTTATTATAAAATTATTTATGTTAATAAAATATTAGTACTATAAACCTATCTCATAATTGTGTCAAGTGTTTAGAATGAGGACATGTTTTGATTTCAGTTTGCAAACTCAAGTTTGAATAAACTTTTACTTCGCAAATTGAGTTCCAAGACAAGATTGATGCAGAGCTCAGTTTGCAAATAAATTTATTTTGGAATAAAAGGCTTTTTCAGCTTTACTTCTGAACATTGGGGACTCTCAATTGACCTGTCATGTTAAATTGTTAATTCTTTTGGATTGGTTGAAAAATTCATGTGCTGTGGCATTGGCAGGGTATGTGTCTACTTACACTGTCAGTTTCCCTTCGAAGCCTGCAGCCTCCTGAGTGCCATGAAATGGATGTGACAAAATGCAACAAGGCCTCCACACTACAGTTAGCAGTGTTCTATGGTGCACTATACATTTTAGCAGTGGGAGGTGGTGGAACAAAGCCCAACATTTCCACCATTGGTGCTGACCAATTTGATGTTTTTGACCCCAAAAAGAAAGCACATAAGCTCTCATTCTTCAATTGGTGGTTTTCCAGCATCTTCATTGGGACCCTTTTTTCATTTACAGTTCTAGTGTATATACAAGACAATGTTGGGTGGGCTCTTGGTTATGGTATTCCAACTATTGGGCTTGCTATAGCACTCATCACATTCCTGGCAGGCACAGATTTGCCTCAGGGAGTTCCTTCACTAGAATTGCCAAGCTTAAGGTGGCTGCTTTGAGGAAAAGGATTGTAGCTGTTCCTATTGACTCTACAGAACTACATGATCTTGATGAGGAAGAGTATACAAATATTGAGGATTAATTCCACTCCAACATTGAGGTACCAAAAGCTTGTTTGATTCTCTTTTCACTTTTTTTTTGCTTAGAAACTGTTCTGTAAAACAAGTTCTCACTATTCGGCAATCAATTTCTCAACCAAAATCTATTAATCTCTGAACATTGTTTCTAAAACAAGTATTTTAAAAACCAAAAGAAACAGTTAGGAAATGTTTTCTCATCGTGTTCTGTTTTCTTCAAGTGTTTGCTTCTAGTGTTCAAGGGTCAAACTTTTAGAAAACAAAAGTGTGCTCGGGAGACAAAATACTTTCATATCTACTTCGGGAGACAAAAGTGTTTCCTAAGGATGATCCCCATCTGGGTTGCTACATTTATTCCTAGTACAATGCTTGCTCAGACAAATAGCCTTTTTGTAAAGCAAGGAGTTACTCTTGACAGACACATTGGCAGATTCAACATTCCCCCTGCAAGTTTGATTGCATTTACATCTTTCATCATGCTTGTCTGTGTTGTACTCTATGACCGTGTTTTTGTCAAGATTATGCAGTGATTGACTAAGAACCCCCGAGGGATCACACTTCTTCAAAAAATGGGCACAGGAATCACGATTCACATAGTGACTATGATAGGTGTATCTTTGACTGAAAGTTATAGACTTAAAGTGGCCAAACAACGTGGGGTAGTTGAAAATGGAGGACAAATTCTTTTGAGCATACTCATTTTGGCTCCTCAATTCGTACTTATGGGGTTGGGTGAAGCCTTCCTAGAGGTTTCCAAAATTGAGTTCTTCTATGGCCAAGCACCAGAAAGCATGAAGAGCCTACGCACTTCATATTCCATTACTACTGTAGGTATTGGGAGTTTCATTAGCACTTTCCTTCTCTACACAGTTTCACACATCACTCAGAAACATGGCGACAAAGGATGGATTTTGAACAACCTGAATGCTTCTCATCTTGATTACTACTACGCCTTTTCACAGTTCTAACCTTTCTGAATCTCATCTTCTTGATTGCTACAAAGTACTTTGTTTATAGAGCTGAAATTTCTGATTCCATAGATGTAACTGAAGGAGATGATAGCCAATGTGTCAAACTAAGAGGTTCAAAGTGATTAGTAGATTCAACATTGATATATGGACTTCTTAATATTGTAAAAACCTGTTTAATACCCTCACATTATATGACCAATCACATGTATCGCTTTTCTCCTCTCTTTTTTTTTTTTTCTCTCTCTCTAGGTGTAGTCTGTCTACATGAGACTTGGAGTGTCCACAAAATATTTCCCGAGTTGATTAGAAATTGGAAAGTGGAAGAGCACATAGTAACAACAGCTCCAAGTGTCAGCATTGATATAGAACTTAGGGATGGTTTGGTAATTGTAAGTTCATTAAGGTGTTTAGTGTGTGATCATTTTGCTTTACCCTGTTCACAATTGTAGAGATGTCACATTGCATATTTGACAGAATAACAAAATTGGAGAAAGGGATATGTAGCTTAATGAATATGTCCCTGAGATTTTTAATCTTCAACTACTGTGTAAAAGTTTAGTATTTTCCATCTGCTCCATTTAAAAAACATTTAAATCAGTGATGCGAGTTGCTTTAGGACTAAAATCAAAGTAGGCACTAAATTGGGATCAAATCTGGTTTTTATAACGAAACAATCATGGTTTAGAGAGAATGGAAAAAGTTATCTGCTTATGTATAAATATAAAAAATATTAGAAGATGAAAAGAAAAAAACTAGAGTATAAGTAACTAGCAATACTTTTACTCATACTTGAATTGGTAACCATTCAGCATATCGATTTATTATTCTGAATAGACTGTAAGAACGGTAATAATGATTGAAGAAAAATTATTAGCTAAGGCACATCATAACTGGATCTTACCTTTTTCATCCATAAGTTCTACTTTCTTTTTTTGTAAACTCTTAAATTTACGTGATTGACAGTAAATTTGAACTTAACCTAATTTTAATTTTGAATTTTTAGACAAAAATATAACTACAATATAGTTTAAATTCAAAAAAAGAATGTTAACACTTAACGACACATTCTAATAAACTTTTCTAACACATCCTTAAAAGTTATTAAAAATTAGAAATACACAATAGACTTGTTAAATAAGAAATAAGACCTACAAAAATAACAGGCAACAATTACGTTGACCCTTTATGGCAACAATATTTCTGACTCATCAATCTTAAGAAATTATTAGGTCTTGTACATTAAATGTAGCAATCGCATAATTGGAAAATTGATTTTTTTTTATTTTTTTTACATTTTTAGTAGCCTTGTAAACATAACTAGTATTTATTTCTCAGTGTAAACTCAAGCAATTCACAAAGTATTTTTTTCTCATCTATGTTTGGCGTAAGTGCAAACTCAATAATAAATTTTTTAAGGTATCAAATCTTAATGCAAATCAATACACAAACAATTTTACATTATACTTGTCAAAAGTTGTGTTTGCTTGACAATCTAAACGTTGGAATTGTGCGTTTGTTTTTGTTTGACAGCATGTATAGCCCAGACGTATGTTGTGATATGAGAACAAGAACACCAAAAGATAGGTAGAAATTCGGTTGCTATTAGAATAAAGTGTAAATCACAACACAGCGAATTGGATGAAGTATTCAGAGAAGGTCTGAGAAACAATAGTGGATTTGGAAACACACATGAAAACTCCTTGGAAGGCAAATATACCTCTTGTATGGTAAAAGAAATAAGTAAACGACCTTGGTGCCAGGATTATAACCCTAGCCGAAAATTATGAAGTATGGGCATGTTTTAACAGATGCATGGATCAACAGACTTCAAACAAGCAAGTTGAGGATGATTATTGAGCAATGACATGTTCTTCTAAAAAGTTAATCCAAATGAATAATTCAATCACAGATCAAAGTTAAGTTTATCCAGTGGACATTATCCCTCATCATTCACTAGTAACATGGGTAATCATGAATGTTTTTCAAAATTAATAACAGTATACAGATATTATTAACAAATTACATGAAAATGTGCCAAATGACAAGCAAGTACAAAGTTTAAACTCGCCAAAATGGTTTCCCAGGTAAGGTCCAGCCATAATTGCCACAACACAAATGTAAATAGAAGTAGCGACAAAGCTACAGTAACCTGAACCACCTATCTTTCCAAAATGACTGGCACTCTTATTCTGACTCTTGCTATCCACCAGTACAGTCACACCCCTACACATAACACAGGTCATATGTAAAGAACGGTCACACATACAATCAGACATTTTCCATTGCAAAGATGAAAATTTTCAGCATAGTTAATGATGATATTAAAGTACAAATTTTCTTTCATATTTATATATTTAGAAGGAATCAATATATAGCAATGTCAACGGCAAAGATGATTGTCAAAATTTTAAAAAATAAAGATATGAACCTAGCATTATTTTCAGGTTAACCTTGCAGATCAACAAGCTTCTCAATCTCACATGTAAAAAAACTACACAAATAAGTAGTAGCAAAAGAGAGCATAAAAAAAGCACCTATATTGAACTCTAGCATGGAAAAAAAAATTTGAAATCATAATGGGATTAGTTGGTTTCTATGATTAAATGTGCAAAGTGAGAAAGTAAAGGTAAAGGTGTGTGTCCACTCTTGATTCGAAGTGGGTTAAGTTTCCAAGCGATTTGATACAAATTAAGGGTAGACGAACATTTACTCTCTCACTTTATACATTTCCTTATGAGGTAAATCCATCACAATATACCATACGTGTTACCCTCAAATAACTTCGAATATTAGAATTCATATTGCTACTAAAGAATATCACACAAATATGATTCTTTTAGCAATATATTTCAACGAGAACCAAATGTTGCACAAATCAAAGCTAAGAAAAACAAAATCCAATACAGCCATATATGAATTTCAAAAATAGATCACACATGCAAGTTGTAAGAAATCCAAGCCTCTAAATAAGGCAAATGTGTCACTGATTTAAAATGGGTTCATCAGAATTTCGTGCTATAATATGTGATAACATAAACAGAGCACAAAAATAAAAAGGTTAATTACCCTCCCCTATTCTAAGAGATAAAATGGACTACATTTAAGTCCGTTTTAATATAAACAGGCCACTTAGTAGTGGAAAGCAACAATGAATGGGCCTCCTAGACACAGTTCTTCATTCTCTACAACTTTCAACATTACTGTCAAGGCATCAACTAATTTTGAACATCCTTTATTGATTTGAGGTATTTATAAAATGAGATGACATTTTAAAAATCCCCCAATGTTATCAGCTTTGAAACTCTACCCAAAATTTTCATTTCATCTTCTAAAGTCCCAAAGATTTATCAAAATCTTCCATAAGCCTACTCACATTAAAATCTTCTAAAGTCCCAATAATGCCAATATCCACAGAAAGAGGAAAAATTTCCATAAGCCTGCTTACATTAAAATGAACTAAAGTATACCACAGATTTAACTCTCAAGCGAAGGGAGTGCAATTTACTGATAATAAAAAGTTCCAGGCAAAACTTTCCACTCCTTTTTACAAATCTTTGCTTTTATCAAATTATTTTAACCAAAAAAATCTGCATTCATTAGTGAGACACTTAAACTTTCTCAAAGCTAGTTAATTTAACAAGCAACATCCTTAAAAGAGGTTTCAACAATACCTAAATATTCAGCAACCACCATTTCATTGGAATAACATACAACTAAAGTTCAGCTCTCAGACACCTGTGGTTATGCATTTAAGTTCATACTAGCTCTGAATAGTTATTTGATGTGTCTTTAGGCAGTTGTTTAGGATATTATGTATCTGAATTATTTATGCATGTGTAGTATTTGTGTCTTTAGGCAGTTATGGATTTGTGTGGCACTTATTGTGTGGTGTTATATATGTAAATGGCACGACAGTCTCTGTATTCAGTAGGTAACTAACTGGTAAGGAGTGTGTTTGAGAGAGAAAAGGCGTGTGTTGGGGCTTAGGCCTGTGTATTGTGCATTATTGTGAGAGGTTATTCTCTGTGAGGGCCAATGCCCAGTGTTCTTCCTTTGTTGTCTGATCTCTGTTCTAACCTTTTTTCAGGTTTAATCCAGAAGATAAAAATATATAAATAAACTATCTAGTTTGTATGTGCAATTCTCTTGTGTCTAATCATGTCTCTCTCATACCTCTCTAAACATCTTATACATTGATGTCCACTATATCAATTTGAAAGTAAATATATTTTTTTTATCCATTTACCCTTATGTTTATCTACCATTTTCAGGCCTGATCAAACATAAAATAAGGAAAAGTCCAATAAATAAATGTTTTTTTAAAAGATTGAAATGGTAAAATAATTGTAACTCTGTTAAGAAACAACCTTAGTAAACACCTAACCAGTGGCCTGCAGCAGCTCCCTTTCTGCATGCTCTCTAATTCTTCTCTCAAGCTCGGGCCTGAAATGCTTGATAAGTCCCTGCACCGGCCATGCAGCAGCATCACCCAAGGCACAAATTGTATGCCCTTCAATTTGTTTAGTCAACTCCTGAAGCATGTCAATTTCTTCTAGCTTGGCATTCCCAACTTTCATTCTTTCCATGATCGTCCAGAGCCAACCTGTCCCCTCCCTGCATGGTGTGCACTGCCCACAGCTTTCATGCTTGTAGAAGTAGGAAAGCCTTGCAATAGCATCCACAACATCCGTAGATTTATCCATCACAATTACAGCTGCAGTCCCCAACCCTGTCCCAACAGCCTTTAATGCATCATAATCCATCAAGATATCATCACATACATGCTTTGGAATCAGAGGAACAGATGATCCTCCTGGAATCACTGCAAGTAAATTATCCCATCCTCCTCGAATACCTCCGCAGTGCCTCTCTATCAACTCCTTCAATGGAATACTCATTTCCTCCTCAACAGTGCAAGGCTTGTTCACATGCCCTGACACACAAAACAACTTTGTCCCAGCATTGTTCTTCCTACCAAAACTGGCAAACCATTCAGGCCCACGCCTTAGAATGGTTGGAGAAACAGCCACAGTTTCCACATTTGTGACAGTGGTAGGACAGCCATACAACCCAGCATTGGCTGGGAAAGGTGGCTTCAATCTTGGTTTACCTTGTTTCCCTTCAAGGCTCTCCAAGAGGGCTGTTTCCTCGCCACAAATATAAGCTCCTGCACCGTAGTGGATATGAACATCAAAATCATAGCCTGAGCCACAAGCATTCTTCCCCAATAAACCAGCTGCATATGCTTCTTGCCTAGCCTTTTCGAGATTCTTACGTTCATTCACATACTCGCCCCTGATGTAGATATAAGCAGCACTAGCCCTCATTCCCACTCCAGCAATCAAGCAACCTTCTAACAATTTATGTGGGTCATGCCGCATGATTTCCCTGTCTTTGCAAGTTCCAGGTTCACTTTCATCAGCATTAACAACAAGATATGAAGGGCGCCCATCAGATACTTTTGGCATAAATGACCACTTGAGGCCTGAAGGGAAACCAGCACCACCACGCCCACGGAGGCCAGACTTCTTCATTTCATTCACAATCCAATCAGTACCCTTGAGTACCAAATCTTTCGTTCGGTACCAATCACCACGTTTCATGGCACCTTTGAGAAAAGGATCATGCAGCCCATATAAGTTAGTAAATATCCTGTCCTCATCCTTAAGGCCACCAAAATGGGTTTTCTCTGGTGGTGGAGGCGGTGGTGGCGGCTGTGGGGTACTAGCAGTGGAAGCACCCTGAGTGCTAAATAGTCTGAAACCAAGGCCCAATTTCTCGTTACGATGTTGAACCAAGGCTTTCCTTACAGAAAGAATGCCCTTCATGGTTGCCTTACCTGACCGTAATTCCAAGTTTTAAAATAAAATATTTTGGGTTAATCAAACTGTCCGCAACTATACATCATCAAATAAAATTGCTATTAACTTTGGGGCTAGCCAACAACATGAAAGCATATGAATCAAAACTAAAAAGCATGATTTTTAATTACCAATTTCCAATTAGTCACAATCAGACCCTATTCAGCGCCAACAAATCAAATATAAACATAAACAAAACACATCCGAAAAAAAATAAAAGAAACCCACTAAGACAAATTCAATTTTGCGCTCATCTTAATTTCAACGCAATAATTTCATACATAAATTTTTTTGAAAAAAAAAATGGCGTTTGGCAAAATTGTTGAAACCCTATAAAGACTGATAAACGTGATGGGTTTGATGTATATGTAAAATCTGGGAAGAAAGAGACAAGGGTCAGATTGCATTGGACGCGAATCGTAAGCGAGAGTGTGTTCGGAGCTGAAATCGGAGACAAAGTAAACTAGGGCACAGATTTGAGGAGCTACAATATTGTGGGATTTGGAAGAAGAGAAATGATAGAGAAAAAAAAAATGTAAGAAAACGTACCAATGGCGACGCAATTGATCACTGGGATCTGATGAGTGTTGAAAATGGAACACCTTCTGTTGCTTTGCGTTATGTCGTGGGTTTGTTTGGTTACTCTCAGGTTGGCTTCTCTTGTTTTTTTTTTTTTTTTTTTTTTGTCTTTTTAATTTATTTTTTTATGTTGGGTTATATTTTGGGCTTTTGTTTAGCCACGTTTCATGTTTGGAAAAGGTTTGATGGCAGGAACCAGAACGAGGCAAGAGTTTTATGACGAAAACGAAATTCTGCCTAACTTTTTGGCTTTTAATTTTTGTTTATGAAAAAATTGGAGAAACTTCGAGGGATAAGTTTATGATTTGTATCGAGGTGTAATTTAAAAATAAATTGTATTTATAATCGTTTATTATATATATTTAAAGTCTTAACTTATTTAAATTTTAATAAACAATTATAAATGAATTATTTTTATAGTGTATTCTCGAACTAAATTTTTATTTTGACTTTTGAATAAAATTTAATAATTAATATTTATTATTTTTATTTCTTGATATTACTTAATATTCATTGATATGAAGTGATTATTAGTCTTTAATGATCAACACAATGTCACAATAGTTTAAAAAACTACAAAATTAAGTCCTAGGAATGATAAAAACAAATAAACTTTGAATTGTTTGTTTGGATTCACGTTTCATTATATAAAATCATGTTAAAATAGTAGTTAATATTATTTTAGGTAAATATTATATGTTTAGTTTAGAATTAATTTTGAAAAAAATCATGTTAGATAGTTTAAGTATTTAAAAAAAAAATAAATTAAATATATTTTTAGTTCTTATCATATTTTTTTTTTAATGATGTGCTAAGTCATTTAATTATTAACATGACTAGCATTATTAATTATTGTTCTTACTTAACAATAGGACTCAAATTATTAACATAAAAAAAATATAAGTACCAAAAATATATTTAATCCAAAAATTTTATTGTGAAATTCATTGTTTTTAGAATAAAAATATTTAAATATAAATCACTTTACTTCATCAATTCTACAAAATCAATTCAATTCAAAATTAATTTTGTAAGTGTTCATCTAAACACACACAACATGAAACAACAATACATTTAAAATAAAAAAGGAAGCTTCAATCCTGTCTCAGATAAGAAAAAAAAGACATGGTTGTGACCAACAAACAAAAGTGAACAATGTCAAATTAGGAAGATAACAAATAAATCAAAGAAGAACAAACAAAAGTGAGAAAAAATGGTAAAAGAAGTAAAATGAACATTGAGAAGTTGTTTAAAAAACTTCAAATGGAAAAATAATGTGACTTTAATATAAATTACGCTTGTAATGAAAGAACAACACAACTTAAACAAGATGAAACTTAAATCTATCTTAATTGAGAAGAAGACAAAATTTCAAAGAAGTTAATAAATGTTAAGAGTATCAATGAAAGTTAAAATTCTTAGTGCAAAATTATTTGGGTCTTGTGAATTTTAAGCCAAATGGTCAATAAGGTTAGTTTATTTTCTGCTTAGATATATTTTCAAATCTTAAATTTAATAGTCATACAGATCACACTTACTCTAACATTGTTGCACATAGGTTAAATGATTAGATGACGTGGCTTGTTTTTTCTAGTAGTGAGATTAAAAGCTTAAACATATTTATTGATAGTTCATTTCAAAAAGTTAATCAAGATAATCAATTAGCTAGCCACTTTAGCAACTAGCCACTTTAGCAAATAGCCAATTTGGGCCAACCGATCAAGATAGTATATTAGGTCAACTATTGCGATATTGGCAAAAGTATCAAATCTCTCAAAGTAACAAAGTGATGAGTAAAGTATCATATCCATAAGAACTTGTGCAATAATTGTGGGTGATTCGAATAAATTATGTAGGCTATGAAGATTAAATTGAATGTAAAGATAATTGTGGAAATTGAAAAATGGAAAGCTAAGAAAACTAATTGGGTAAATTTGTTAAACACTTGGTAGTGGGTTGTCACAATTGGATGAGATAGTCAAGGTTTCACTTCATTAAACTAACCAGACAAACATTACCAATTATCTTTATTTAATCAATACTATTAGCATTAACCCACAATATTATCCTAACCTTAATCCCTTAAATGATATAACTTAAGTCCTTTGACTCCACTACCAATCCCTTTTTAGTATAGTCAAATGACTTGCATTAAGAATAAAGATTTTGGTGATGATCAATCCTATTTACCTTATCTTTAGGCATAAAGTTTATTAGTTGTCTTTTTCAATTTTCACTTCAAATAGATTTTTCCATATACAATTAAATGTAAAGGATAAGTGATTAGGTGATTAATCTAAAAATAGGCAATAAGCAAAAAAAGGAACAATAACAATTTCTTTATTGAATAAGAAAAATAGTAATTACACGATGGTATCCTAATTACATTAAACTTCAATGAAAATGAAATTAACTACTCATAGCCATGGAAAGTGAAGGAATCAATTAGAGTCCTTGAGCATGAAGTTATTGCACTTTCTCTTCTTGTATCTCTATTTTACTTTCAAGGTCATAAAATTTGTACCCTATTTTTAGTTCATTAGACCTTTTATATCACCCAACACGTGGGCCTTGTTAGATAAATGGGCTTCAACGAGCTCTAACTACTAGCTTAACCGAAACAAATAAGCATGGAGTCTTCATAAGAATGACTCGCTTAAGTGAGATCAACAAGCATGAAGTCTTTATAGAAGTAGTTTGCTTAAGTGAGCTTTATAACTAGGGTTAAGTGAGGATAGTGTATTATTGGGTCCCCAATCCTCCTTTACTCTAGTGGGCAAGCTTCCTAATGGTTCTCCAAAATCTTTTTTTAGTACAAATCCTTCAAAATTGAACAAATAAGCATAGATCAAGTGAAAAAAAAAAATATAAGAGACGTACAATAATTTCATAAAAAAAATATTGTAAAAATGCAAGTGCAAGTGACAATTATAATCAACCAATTTAGTTGATAGCTAATTTGGGGTCAATCAATTAGCATAGTCAATTGGGCTAGCCACATTAGCAGCTAAGAATTTATGGTTGACAATTGATAGTCGACCAAAATTGGTGGGATTGAGTTAATATCGATTAAGTTTGGGATTATGATTCAAGGGTTCATAAAGACCTAAATCATGCAAATACATAACGGCATAAGTCAAAGGGAAATAGTAATGTGATAATGTCAAAGACATTTTCCTAAAATATAGGACAAATGGTTAATGGAAGATAACAACTCTTTTCTAAAGACATTTTTAATTTAAAAGTGGAAATAGGTAACATAACTAAAAAGACAACCATATAGTCCCTACAATTTAGGTGTTATGACTACCTAAAGTAATTGATTGGTCATATGGGTCAACTTGTGACACACATGATAGATAATTAGAAGATTAAGAAGTCCATACATGGGAGAAGTTACATGAAAACAAATTTCAAATTCATTAGGCTAACTTCACTAAGTGGATTTATGCACCCCAAAAGTGTCGCATTTAATGGAAACATAGGGAGGATGACTTTAGGGTAGTGGGATAGTGATTTTCTAACTATGAAAAGTAAAAATAAGCAAAGTTCATATGTAAAGCAAATCCTTAACCATCAATACAAAATTATACTTATGAGTCATGTATATTTCCTTTACAATTTTATTTTATGCTTCAATTGTTTATTGTCTACACTTTACACTTCAACCATTTACAAATTTTTCTTTATATTTCAATTATTTATAACACTTTATATTTCAACTATTTATAACACTTCGCTTGTGCCTTTTACTTAAGAACATAGCATAACTTTAATTAACCATATAGTTACCAGAAAGTCTTTTGGAATGGATTGGAAGTAGTATAATATATTGAGAAATAAGGTCATTTCTTCAAGAAAATTGTTTAAAAAAGAATCACTAAGTTGAACGTAAGTTATACCCAAATGATTGATCTATTTGAATTTAGAATAAACACAAACTAATCAGTGATTCAAATCCTTTAAGAACTAAAACACTATGTACCATAAACTAAGAAATCGAAAAGAAAAAGTCTACACGCTTTGAGCCTACTTTCAAAAACAATAGGAAGTTGGAATAGATGCTAAAACATATTCAATTATAATAATAAAAAATAATTATATTGTATTGATACAGTAAGATTCTCATTCATGTAGATTTGCATGCGTTTCATGTGAAGTAGGATTGAATTCACTGTTATTTTCTTTACTTTTATCATTTGGAACTCTTGGTGTGGCTTTTATTCATTTTTAAACCTCAAGTAAGTGTGAAACTTGGTAATCTTGAACCTTGAAGGATGGAGGCTTAGATGATTTCGAGTCAAAAGAAAGGCAATTAGGTGTTTTCTAGAGCTTTGATCTAGCAAAAAAATGGTCTCTATCTTGTAAACATAAAGAAATTGAAGTGTACACGATCTACACCCACGGTGTAGTGATTACCACAAGCATGGTGCACTCTAAGGAGTTAAAGTCCATAACCAACAAAAACCACTCCTTGGATGTGGTGTTTGCCACAAGTTTGATGCATCCAAAAAGAGATTAATTTCTTCAACCATTAAAGACAATACCTTGGGTGTGGTGCTTGCCACAAGTGTGGTGACAACTTAATGATTTTTCTAATTTTATTTTAGTAGGCTTGGACTTTAATTATATGTTAACTATACATAACCTTTTAGGGTTAGGAAAAAGAGACTAAATCCCTCAAGGGGCAACAACTTTAGGCTTGAGATCAAGGATGATTCTTCCTTTTCTTTTCCAATTTGAATGTTCTTATCTCATCCTTTTGATTGTATTTTCCCAATGTTTAAATGTTTTCTTTAGTTTTTTTAAAATTGAGGTTTAGCTCTTGATTAGATAATAGATGTTTAATTAAATTATCTCAGTGTTCTATTAAGTTCTTCTCTTGATTCTTTTTTTATTGATTTTATTTATACAAAATAATTGACCATCATTTTTCGTAACCTTAGATGCTTAGGGAAGAATTGAAAGGTATACCTAATTATTGAAATCATAAGAAAATAACTTAGGCTTCACAAAAGTATATTTAATCCTTTGAGGGTCAAATGAAATGACAAATAGCGTAATAAATCTAATTGAACATAGCTACCACAAAAGCAAAGATCGATTCACTTAGATACATTTTCATATCTTGAAAAGGAGTAAGATTACCAAAGGTTAATTAACCTTCAAAGAGAACCAATAAAAGCACTTAAGGTAAGAAAATTAGCCCATTAGAAAATCATTATGCAAACTTGCAATCTTAGAAGTTTTCTCATATTCATTTCATCCCTAGTTATAAAGACATTGTTAATTAATTTATGTTTATTAAGATAATTCATTAAATTTAGAAATTAACATTAAATTTGTTTGTAATTATAATATTTTTCCAAATAGGAAAGAGAAAGAGACAATTCAATAACATTCAATTTTGGATTAAAAAAATAAGGGTGGTTTAGTAAAAAAAAAAATTAATGCACAAGACAATTGAAATGAAGTCTTATAAAAAGGAATATTTTTTTAAAATTATATCTTATAAATAGAGATGAAGGAAGTATTTGATTTCCCTTATTTCTTATTTTTTTTCTTTATTTTAATTTTTCCTCTCTTTATTTATTCTCAATATTCTCTTTTTCTCAATCAAATAATATTTTTTGTCTATCTTCTTGGATCACGATAAATTGGTAATCATAAAACACACTCTTTATGAATTCGATATTTTATTACTTGACAAAAATTGTGCACCTGTGATTTTCCCTTATTATAAGATTGTTAGTTTTTCAATAATTACTTTAAAAATCATATTTGATATGATTTATAATTAGTTCATGATAGAAGAAATTTTATATTAACCGTATTTTAAAATTAAACTAAAAAATGAATAGATAAACAATAAAAACAAAAATTTGCATAAAATTATGGAACATAGTGATCCAATAAGAGAACCATGAGTGAGAAACGATGAAAACAAGTGAAGATAAGAAGATTATACAAAGGTATTTTGGTTTTCTTTAGTGTTTATATAAAAGTCATCTAAATCAAACATAAAATAATATATGTAAATTAATTCAGACCAAGTTATTAATTCTTTGTAGTTTGGTTTGATTTTGTTTTATGATTTTACAAATTATTTATATATAACTTGAAAAGTTGTTTTTAATGTAACAACTATCAAAATAAAACATTATCTAATGACTAATTAATCGTAATTAATCCTTAAAAATGACATTTACATAACTATAAAACAATGGAGTAATAAAAGCTACACATGATAATAAATGTATTATAAAACTCTTCAAATGAGTGTATTACAAAACTATTTATAATCAATTAGTCATATACTCACAATATTATTAAGTGTTTTAAAAATAGATTTGAATGAGATTGTTCGACTAATTAGAATGAGAACTAGTGGTATAATTGGTCTAAGATACTCATTAGACCTAATACACCTTTAACTCAGCCAATTTTACAATTGAACTAGTTGAATCCATGAATTGATTTGATTGAACCAGTTAAATCAATATTTATTATTATTATTTTTAAAAACAAGCTTTAATGAAATTATAACAAAAATAATACACCCAATAATCGAACCCAAAACTTGAAAATTATTTAATAGATCACCTTATCATTAGACAATTATGATTAATTAGTAAACTTGTGACACAAATAATATATATACTTATATTTTATGTTATTTACACCTATTCATGTAGTTTAACTAACGAGATTGTGTTCAGAAGTTTTGAGGCCTTTGGTAAGTTTTATATTTGAGTATTGTTTTAATATAATTCATCAATTTTTATTTTACTCTTCTAATATTTTGAATTACAAATTTGTTAAATAAAATTTAATAATCAAACAATTTCAACATTCCATTATGTGATAATTCATTTAATCACTATCATGCAACATAGTTAACTTCAAATTGAATTTAAAAATTTTTAATTTTAAAAATTTCTCTTAATAATGACAATAATTACATGTATTGTTAATAATATTCTATAAACATTACTTTCATTCAAAAATAATTATTTTAACACAATTAAATGCTTTTAATAAGACATTAATTTTTTTTATTACTATTTCATCCACTAATTTTAATTTAGGAAAAATGCCAAGACTACTAACATTGAATTAATACACACAAAAACTTAAAATTGTTTCAACATTAATATAATATTTTTTTAATTTATTTTCTTTTAAAATTTTCAACTATTGAGATTAAGTATAAAAGT
>JAMLFT010003871.1:0-20966 GCA_026544285.1 Pachyrhizus erosus | reverse complement strand
ATTATTTTTTAACAATATTCTTAAATATAATTAAAAATATCAATTAATACTTATATTAAAAAATATTAATCAAAAAATGTATTTATTAAGTAAAAATAAAATAATTTAATAAGAATAGTTAAACAATTAAAAATATTTTATTTAAATTTATATTAATTAAATATTTTTTAATCAGTATACCATAATTTTATAAGACCATTATTTTAAAACGAAAAACATATTATTTTTGTTATTGTGCTTGATCTTGCATGTTTATTGTTAGGTCTGAACAATAGTGTTACTGATCAACTTACTTTGCTTCGTTGGCAGACACATGTTTATTTGAGGGTGTACAAATATACTTATTGCTCTGAGAAAATTATAAATATGTGTGTTTTATTTTTTTTTATTTTGTTCCATTATTTTTATATATTTAAATTTATTATCTTCAATTTTCACTCCATCGTCAAATTTTATTTTTATTGACTAGTTTCTTCTATATATATCGTTATACTTTCAACTCTCTAAATATTTAGATATTTTATTTTATTTTATATTGCAAAATTCCATTCCATTCCATGATGATAATTATTTATTCTTTGTATAAATTATTCCACTGACTCAGGATTCTAAATCCATCACTTTTTTGGTCGATGTTTCATCGAGAGATCCAAATTTGAATTATTATTAATTTATTTTCTTTTAAAATAAAATTATCAATTTTTTCTATCACAAGTTACTTTAGTTATGCATTGTATGGTTATTTTAAATTATAATTTTATAAAGTGTAATAAATAAAGTAATTTCACTCTAAAAAAGAAAGAGTCGTTTAAAGTTTTTTCCCCATCTATCTATAATATAGAAGCTTTTCCACTATAATTTTAACACAATATTTTGTCAATAGTTTAATTAATAAAATTATTGCACTATTTAAATATTTGTTTATTTTATTCTTACATGTTATGATAAAAAAGAGTTTAATGATGACACATTAATAATATAATCACTTTATATTATTATTTAATCATAAATTATTATTTTTATGATTTTTAAGATAATATTTTAAAAGTCAACAAATTTATATTAAGGATGATTTGTATACAAAATAAATATTTGAATGATTGAATCATTCTACTCTTGTACTATTCTTACATTTTGTTTTTGTTTTTTTTAATAAAAACACAAAAACAACTTTAATTGAACATGTGAAATACCTCATAATATATATGCACCGTTATTGAGTCTCAATCGGTGTTGCCATGCCGATTTTTTTTTTTTTTTTATGATTTTATATAGTGAACACACTTACGGCGCAAATCTATCGAACAAAAGCACTATCTCGGAAATGAAGAGCAATACTATTTATTACGAAAAATAATACATACGAATTGAATTTATTCAAATAGGCATGATGATGAAAAACCAAGAAGAGTTGGTGGAAAATGTCAAAGTTGAAATGCCCAACACGTATGGAATTTGGCTGAGAAGTTGTAGGGAATGAATTAGTAGTTCGTGCATTTTTGAGTTCATGATGGGTCAATATCACATTTGAAGAAATTTAAAGCGAATTAAGGAGCATTTTATTTTTTATTTTTTATTTTTTTACTTCGCACATAACACAAAGAATAAAATGATTCTTTTAATTAAAGTAGACAAATTTAACAAATAAGAAATTGACGGCTAATCAAGTTGGAGCTTTCCATGCTAACGGGAATAGATAATTGTAGATTCTACGGATAAACACACACGAAAGATTCTGCAGTTAAATTTGATTTAACAAACAATAAACTAAAAACGGTTGATGTTGGATTCTATTAAGGAAGGACTAATTTATTGGTGTCGGTTTGACTAAGAGCCTTTTTATACAGAAAAAGATCAAAGTCTCACTAAAACACATTCTTCCCTCTACAAGCCCGCAAGGTTTCAGGAATTGGGATAAGAAAACACTCGCAGTAAACGCAATAAAATGGAAATTTTCTTGTATTCATTTATCACATACACCGTTTGTTTTAAATCCAATTTGAGAAGTAGGTGAAACCTATACGTTACTGCGAGCAACGCGTCTAATCTCTTTATGAGGATGTTGTTCACTACCCACATTCAAATTTAACATAAAAAGCCAGAGCATCATCAATGGAATCCTATTCCCTTGACCACACACACCCAAATGACTACTATTCAAAGCTCAATAGCCAATTACAATTTACAATTAACATTAACTGGACCAAAAACTGCTTAACTATAGAGACCATAGATTAATAAACAGACTGTATATCAGCATCAACCACATTTGAGGGCAACGTTGCTCACCATAAGTGCATAAGTTGATATCAAATTAAGTCAAAGCACATGCAATGACATATTCACAATTCAGTTCCTCAACTTTAGAGAATGCTCCCAGATACGAATTTTTTATGGTTAATTTTATACGCTGTGAATGTCATTTATTTAATAGTTTTTTTTTTTATCTCATAATCAATACTACTTTATATTACAAATAAATTTGTTCAACAACAAATGGTATCTTCCATTTTAAACTAAGTTTTAATATAAAATTAAAATAAAACCTAGTTTGCAATTAAATTCAATTAAAAAATTAAATAAGAAAAATTTTCAGTTTTACTTTTTAAACATACATTGTGGACCTCCCAACTAAAAATCAAACATGTCTCCCTAAGGTTGGTGACCACCTACAAACATTCTTATTTTTAAATACATTTTAGTTTTAATATCTAAAAGAAAATAACATGTATCAAGAAGACGATTGCATGATATATTTATAGAGGAATGAAACTAGTCTATATAACAGTATAATAATAGACGTTTTTGTGAGTTGATTAATTGCTTTCACACAATTTAACCATAGAGGATTTGTCTATAATTGTGTCAATAAATAATTTCATAACATACAATGCATGATATGTTATGAAAATGTGTTAAGTTTGACATTTAGCATATAAATTACTAGTTGACTTAAGTTAAGTGACATATTTTTTTGGTTTTGTTGATAAAATAAAACATCTCATTTCAATAACATTTAAATATCGTTGTCAAATATCTATTTTTACTAACAAGTCGTTTTTTGCTAAAAAAAAGTCATTGTAAAAAAATTAGATTATATTTGTTTTGAGTTATAAAAACAAATAAAAAATTAAACATGAAAATATATCATTGTCATGCTTGATACAGATTTAAAAAAATACATTTTGACTGATTGTTGATTCACATGAATATAAAATCTTAATATTTATCTTCTTATTTTTTATCATAAAAATGGATACTTTACATTATCATTAGAAAGTAAGGTACTTTTTACAACAACTTTCTTTCTTCATTTCATTCTTCTACTTTTATTTTATTTTTTAAATTCTAATTAATCAAGTTTCAATTTTTTAAAATTATTAAATGTCAATCAAACATGTTCGTAAAAATAATATTTTTAAAAATACAGTGTGTCTAGATTAAAATAACTTTTATATTTTTATTTAATTTCAAACTAAGTTTCAAAGACAAAGTTGAAACAAAACTCAATTTAGAAGTGGATCCATCTAAAAAACAAACAACAAGAATTTTCAATTACTTTTTGAAAGTATGTTCCTACTATGTCTAAAGGTGACGATCACCCATAGACATTCTCACACTTAAATAAGCTTCTATTTCAAATTGAATTTCAAGGAAAAATTAAAATAAAACTCAATTTAAAATAAAATTCAACTAAAAACCAAACAAGAGTTTATACATGAGGAGTTTCCAGTAGTACTTTTTGAATGTACATATGGGACATGCCGTTGCACAAGAATTTATTCAAAGACTATGGAGGTGGTTTTCTGTGGTTGGATGGTGGGACGTTCTGTCGGTCCATTAATTGCTTTTATGTAACCTAAACACAGGAATTGTCCATATTTGTTTCAAGAAGTAGTTTCATAACTTACAATGAACGATATGTTTTTCAGAAATGTGTCAAATTAGATATCTAGTTTGTATATTGCGAGCTTGCATAAGTCAAGTGAAGTGTCTCTTGATGAGTTGAATAGCTTAACATTTTCTTAATTGAACTAATAATATGTTTGAATTGATTGTGAAAAATTTATATTAAGATTAAAATCAAATAATAATAAAAAAACAAGTATTTATTGTTTTAAAAAATCATGATGAGTCCACCTCCCCTGTTATCAAATATGTACTAAAATGTTAGATCTTTATTTGGCCTAGTACAAAGCTAGAATAATATTTAATTATAAGTTTGTTCTTAAACAAATTAAAATTTATTTCAATAACTTTCAGTGAAGCTTATTTTAAAAAATAAGAAAAAAATTATTTTTAAGTTTATTATTTTAAGTCTAGATGAATACGTAATCTACTAAAAACAGCTTAATGACAGTGAGATTAAAATAATATATATAAGAGTTATAAGTTGAAATTTTAATATGATCATGATAAAGAAAAAAGTCTAGATAAACACACACTCTCATTAAATACAATAGTTTAAAATGGGTAAAAAAATATAAAAAGAAAAAACAGATAAAAAAATAAAATGAAATTATATATTATTCTAAAATGATTAATTATAGTCATTATTTTCCAAAAACAGATGGAACGGGGAGTTCTTGATTTCTTAGTTTGCACTGTACAGTTTCAGAAGGAAAGAAAGAAGGGGAAAAAAAAAACAATAAAAGCAAAAACGTGTTGCTATTGAAGACCTGATGAGCTGGACCCACCACAACAGATTTTCCCAAACCCCACCTAAAACTAAAATAGCTTTTTCATCAACAATAAAAAGAAAATAAAATACTATTTCCCCTGTCTTTAATTAATTTCGCGTCCCCTATAAATGAATCGCGTTTGTTTTCTTAAATCTCCCACCAAACAATCGCAGAAGCGAAATCTCCTAGAAAGCGAGTCTCTCTTCTCTCTCTCTCTCTCTCTTTCAATTTCACATAGTCAGCGAAAACAAACAAACTATTGGAACACGAAACACAACCATAAGCAGCACCTTGTTCATTGTTTTGAATTTAATTGAGAAAACGACATCAAGGATGTTTCAGGAGAGCAGCACGACGCGGTGGCCGACTCAGCCAGTTCAGCCGAGTCAGTGGACTCGCTACCATGATAAGCTTTTCGAGCGGGCTCTGTTGGTCGTGCCGGAGGACATGCCCGACCGCTGGGAGAAGATCGCCGACCAGGTTCCAGGCAAGTCGGCGGCGGAGGTCAGGGAACACTACGAGGCCCTTGTTCACGACGTCTTCGAGATCGACTCAGGCCGAGTCGAGGTCCCGAGTTACGTCGATGACTCAGCGGCGCCACCGCCCAGTGGCGGTGCTGGCTTGTCCACGTGGGACAACGCTAATCAGATCTCATTCGGCTCCAAACCTAGGCAAGGCGACAACGAAAGGAAGAAGGGCACGCCTTGGACTGAAGAGGAACATAGGTTTGTCAACGACTTAATTCCTTCTTTTTCTGTGTTTCGGATTTTGATTTTCGGTTTTTTCTTTTTACGAGAGTTTTTTAGCTGTGCTAATTTTAGAAATAAGAGGGGGGGGAATTTTCAAAGCAACTTTGGGTTTCTGTTTGATGCTGTTTTGACATGGAAAAAAAAAATATTTTTTCTGAATTTTATTTCTTGATAGCCCATTGGTTTTATAACATGAGGAATTGTTTGTGTATTTTTGTTTATTTTTTGAAAAGGTGTATTTTTGTTTCTAAGAACATGCCTTGCCCAAAGATTTTAATTTTCAACTGCGCTTAGCTGGCGCCTACTTATGAAAACCTTTTATTTCATTTTTTTATAAGTTTGGTCTAATCTCTTTAATTTAATATTTCTCTCACTAAGTATACTGTGAAATACGATGAATTGTGAGTCCTAAGTTTTTTGTCTTTCTTTGAATTATTGTGTTATCATCGTCACTTACACTAATGCATTTTTTGTTTGTTGTTTGTTTTCTAACGCCTGACTTAAACCTTGGTTTTTAGGAAAACTGATTTAAAATTAAAGGATAGGAAAATATGAAATGTCTGCAATGCAATATTTTTTGTTTGTCTGTCATGCATTTGAAGATGGTATAAACCCACAATTTACGGTTACTTTGACGTTAATTCAGTTAAACTCTCACACACAGAATCTTTATTCCAATATGTAATTATGAATCCTTGTTGCGAGTGCCATGAAGGTGAAGGGCAATGTTAATTTCATGGTTGCTGACCCTTCTCGTTCTGTGACAGGCTGTTTCTCATTGGGCTTAGTAAATTTGGGAAGGGAGATTGGAGAAGCATTTCAAGAAATGTTGTTGTGACAAGAACACCAACTCAAGTAGCTAGTCATGCCCAGAAATACTTTCTTCGTCAGAATTCAGTGAAGAAAGAGAGGAAAAGGTCAAGCATCCATGACATAACCACAGTGGACAGCAACTCGGTGCCTGTGCCCATTGATCAGAATTGGGTTCCTCCTCCGGGTGGTTCAGTGCAGCAGTCACGGGACATGCAGCAGTACCCATCAAACAGCTTGCATGATCAAATGGGTAGATTTGGGTTTTCAAACTATGGCTTTGAAATGTAAAGAATCATAGAAGCCGCATGTTCTGTATATATTTAGTGCTGTAGCTTTTATTCATATGTTCCTCTTTGTAAAGTTTTATGGTTTTGCTAGCTGACAAGGGTGATTAGGAGTATTGCTAATATTGAATTTATTAGCGTAGGTTTTGTTTGAATACCTTTGTGAATCCTATTGATGAAACCAGTGAGGATGAAAAGGTTGTAAATACAAATAGTGAACATGTAGGAATGAATTCAACAGTAATGGAAATTCTTTGTATGTGTCCAATTCAATTACTGCTTTGCAATTTGGATTCAAGTACTGAACCATAAACCTTGGCCATTTTGTTCAGTGAGTTCGGTTGAGTGAAAGCATACTATGCATTCAATCAGCAACCAAAACTTAGTTCCGGTTGCTGAACAATGTATTGTATTTCAAAGGCGCTCATTGTTTACTACTGATCTTGTGCCCACTATATCATTTTAATTTTTCTCTCATTCCTGAAGACAAAACTTTACGAGATCAATTGCACTTTAAAGCGCATTTATAGAGCAATTTAAGAGAATCTTAAAATAAGAGGGGGGGAAAAGGGCCGAAACAGTATTTTTTTCATAAACAATTATCAATTTGAGATCACATCGCAGGGAAATGAGGAGCTATTAGCAAACAAATCACTCATTCTGGTACAATTTTTTTCTAAAAAAAAAAAACTTGACTTCACAAAAAAACCATTCATTTTAATCATTTTCGCTTTACTCTTCATTGTTGTTTTACAGTAAAATGAACCCAAGTAAATTATTTTTGCGGTTAACTAAAAGAGTTTATAAAATTTCATGGATTAAAAATCTAATTCATATAATCTGGACTAATCAGAAGTTACTTCCTAAAAAGCCAACGCACAACCTGCATTTCTGGGGCTACTTTTTCGTGAACCATCATTACAGAGGAAAATGGCCAAAAGAAATATCTTGACGACTTTAATCCCAAACGAAAGATTGCTTCAGCGTCCATTGGAGAACCCGTGATTTCCTCTACTTGTTGTAATATCTTCAGTATTGATGACGTTGGGCTAATAAATCCCTCTGCAGAAAATCAGTTTTAGCCCAATTTGAAAAACCTTTTTAACAGGTACTTACAAATATAAATAAAGCTATAAAATAAATCAAAAATTTAAAATTATAATTAATTCGTACACTTTAATTATTTAATGAAACCTCTCGTGTAACTTTTCTTATAACTAAAAACTTAATATTCAAGGTAATTTTAACATATATTAACTATAAACAATACAGTTCATTTTATTTTATTTTTCTATAAATACCGGCAAAGAAATTTATTTAACCTAAGGCTTATTTTATTAAACAATAGTAGGAGTTCCAACTCTCCGACTAATATTTGTCCCCAAAAATAAAAACAACTCTTTCAGCCGATTTTCATTCTATTTTTTCTTATTTTAAAATTATTTTAAATTACTTTATAGAATTGTTATGGTTTTATTATTACAAATTTAGATAAATTTGTTTGGTGAATTGTACTGCTTTTGTAGTGGTAGTGGCGAACTTTACAGCGGTGACGACACTAGTGTTAATTCAAAATGATTGTAAAGGGAAATCATAATAAATAAACTAGATTATGATCTCAAAATTCTACTTAAGAAACAAATTATATAAAAACAATTTATAAAAAAATGACAGCAAAACAATAATAGGTCTATCTATTTATTTTTAGTTGCAACAGGAAAGGGCTTATCTATTCTCTAAGAGAATTGCTTTCTTTTACTATAAATTTGATCTATGTCCTAACAGAAACAAATTAAATCATTAAACATTCAAGAAAAGCCCTATCTGCCACTCCAAATTCCTCAACTATCACAACAAACGAAAACGGTGAGTATAGTAGCAGCATGGATGTTTTTACCTGGCATGACACTAGATTGGACCGGATAATCATTCTCCATTCACAATCGGTCATTATCATCTTCAATCCCAATTCTACCAGCCAAATTAAACAGTTACTTGCATTCGGTCCCTTTTAAGCAATGATAAGTTACCTAAGCATTCAGTTGACCTACTCTACTCATTCCTAAACTGAATTCATCCATGGTGAAACTTGTATTAACTTAACATTTTTTTCCTTAATGAAAACATACTGATTAGTTTTGGAACTGACAACCCACAAAAGTTTAGACTTTTGGAAAGGATCACATCATAACAAACATACCAAGTTTCGTGAACACAATGACATGGTTTCCTTCGTTAATCGCCATTGAACAAACTACAGATAACCAAGAAACACAAACTATACAAAGACGCTCAGTCAGGATCAATGTGTTTTATTCTCCATGCTTATTTGCCATAAAGTGACCACGACAGCTTGTATGAAGGATAAACTCAGACTTTTTTAGTACCTTCAGGTTTCTACAAACAAAAGAGAAAGGTGTTAAATTGTGGTAGAAGGGAAAAGGCGAGTAACATATTATCCGCAATAAAATTTCAATGACACCAAGTTGATGGAAAACAAATGCAATAAAAAAACCTAGGTCATCCCATTTTAAAGCCAGAATATAGAATCCATAAAACGCATGGACAATGCATCAACTTGATAGAATATTCCAATTACCCCAAGCTAGTTGTTATTAAGTAAGTACAAATCATGGTAACAGGTAGGTAACCACCCCACCTCCATGGCTATGCACGTGTGTCACACCCTAGCATTTATGGTAAATGACCCCCTCGATTCACGGCAAATTGAATTTGATAACCATTAATGCACAAAGGCAAAAAGAAAATATTCAAGAACAAAACTGTATCAGAAATCAGCATTTCAGATTTAGAAATAAAGAATTTGAATGCAGTCCTTAAAGGGCATAGCATTTCACATTAAGCATCGCATTGAATTAGTAGCAAAAACAAAGAGAGACAAATGTAATACATGAATTCATTCCATAAATGATGAGCCTAATTAAGTATCAAAGAGAATTTGAAAATGATCTGAAGTGTCCAATGCGTAACAGGGGTGGACACTCTACCGAGCCGTCATGACATGATTCACATGAAGGGTATGTAAGTAGAGTGTTTTTGTAGAAGAAAATTTTGTCCCTGGACAAGAATCCAACAAATCTAATAAATTGTTTAAAGAACAAAACCCATCCATCATGTTGGAATTGTCATTTGGTTGGAGTTGATCCTGAGCTTTACAAGAAGGAATATGGATATTAAAAAAAAAAAAAAAATGAAACGGTGTGGTGTTGAGATAATAATATTGGTAGGACTAGGAATGGAAAGAAAGTAAAAGGGAAAGAAAAATGGACCTTATCAGCGGCATCTTTGTCCTTCTCGGCCTTGGCCTTCTCAGCTTGTTGCTTCTGTTTCTCCAACCTCTCTCTCTCCCATTTCTGCAGAGAAAGCTAAAGGTTGAGAAGAAAAAGAAGATTGTGGAGATCGGAGACGAATAGGGGGAAAGGAAAGTGGAAGTACCTGGATGTAGACGTTTTCTTTGGCCTGTTCTTCCTCGCTGAGAACGCGACCTTTGTCGCTGAAGAAACGAGTGAAAGCCCCTCTATTTGTTGAGTCCATCAAACGAGTCACGGATCCTTGACAAACCCTCAGTCTCATAGCCATTGCACAAAATCACAGGTTGGTGGCGGTGCTTCTTGAAAAAGATATAGAAGAATGGAAGAGTCAAAGACCCTAGAACTTTCGCTTTATATATAGATATTCAATAACATTGGACCGGCCACTGTGTCAAACTCGACCCGCTCCTACCAATATATTTTAACAATCTTTTGTTATTATCCATTTCTTTCTTTTTTTTTAAAAAAACAAAAACAAATTTACGATTGATTTCTTAAGATGTTGAATATCTTACAAACTTGGAAAACAATTATGTTGAAAGATAAGTTTTATAACTTCATCCTGGCTTTAACAGTGAATCTGCTTTTTATAAGATAAAATAAACTTACAGTTGTTAATTGAAAAATTAATTATTTAAATATAATATATAATAAATTATAAGTTTATTATAAAAACGATATTTTTCTATTAAACGTTATAATACTTTAAGCTAGCCTGTTGCTTTTGCGGGTCTGGCTAAATTTGTCATCGAGCAACCCTAAGTCTATAATTTTTTATTGGTCTATTTTTTTTATCTTAATTATACATTTTCTTATCACAACAATAATATTTAATATTTGAACTAAACATTTTCCTCAAAATACCTAATAGAGTGTTTGAATGGAAAGGGTTAAGTTTCACTAAGAATCGGAGATAGTATCCGATAAGAAGAGAGGAGATTATTACATTTATTTCATCAATGTATGTGAATTTTCATTCAAAATTCCTAATAGAGTATTTGGATAGAGAAGAATATTAAGAGAATAATTTTTTTTAGAATTTTAAATGTTTTAAGGTGAAATATGGTGTTTAGATGAAAAAATCAAAAATTAATTGAAACTTTAATAATACAATTAAGTTATCAAACAAAAAAAATTAAATATATAAGAGAATAATAATAATCTTTTATTAAATAATATAAAAGTAATTACATTAAATAATAAAATATTAGATTAAACCCTAATGAAAAATGGACTTAACTACTTATAGTTAGTGGGAAGGAAAACATCGATGAATAAGAAATTGTTGGAGAATAATTTACCAGCATGAAAACTGCAATTAACTTCATCTAACTTTACAGTGCAAAGACTTATAATTCATTTTTTGGACTATAGATTTCTTTTTATACCTTTGAATATTCAAACTTGGGTTTTTCTTGCTAGTCACAAAGACTTACTTAAACAAATTTAAGTGACCTCGCTTAAGCAAATACAAAGGTAAGTATCGTTTTTCAACATAGTCTCGCTTAAGCGAGCCTAGGTGGTTTCACTTAAGCAAGTATAGAAACGAATTAGACTTTCCAGTAGGTCGCACTTAAACAAGCTTATGTAACTTCGCTTAAGCAAATACAAAATCAAATCTTTGTTTCCAACGACCTCTCACTTGAGCGGGTCTAAATAGCCTCACTTAAGCGAACTTCAATAATATCCTGATTCTTTACCTCCTCCTGTTAGTTTTTCAGCACCCTTCCTTAAAAATATAAAAAACAAATGGATCAAGTGCAAAAATACATAAAACTAAGATTTTATTCTATTGTTTTTTTTTTTACTTTTATAAACAATAGCAAGTGCAAACAAGGCCCAAAAATATAAAGTACATTAATATAATTGCATATAAATATTGCAAAAATGCAAGTACGCAAGTATGCAAGTGCCTCCTAATTGTCACCTTAAGTGTCTTTGAGGTGTACAAGTGAAAATGACTTTTATGTACTAGTAGTCAGCAAGAACTAAGAATTTATATTGTTCACGAGTACAAAGAAGGAAAACTACATTAGTTTTATATAATCGATGTAAATTGTAAACACTGTAGAAAGTGATCATTCACATCGAATTTAAAATCAATGTAAAAAATTATTTTCTACATCAATTTTTGACATAACCAATGTAAAAAGTTATTTTTTTACCTAATTAATGTATTAAGTGGTTTCTACACATTGATTTAACATAAGAATTAACTTGAATGACAAATTACAAATTCAAAACTACTTTTCCATTTTTTTTAAACTCAAATATTGCATTGACAATCTTCTTAGAGACTAAGTTAGAAGTTAGATTACAAATTTGTTTACACACTTATGTTTTATTTTTTTTTATCTAAACAAACACTTACTCATTACCATACCTATTTTCATTTGATTAGAAAAATATTATATTTAATTTACATAAACACAAGTTGGGTTAATCGATCATAGTTAGATCACATATCTTTGGATGTATGTTTTTGTTTTCAATTGTAAAATGAGATTGTAACACCCCTTTTTATTATTTATAGTTTTAGAAATAAAATAAATTCAAAGTTATATTACAGATAAAACTTATATCTCAACCAATATGGGGAATCACAATTTGACTACAATTGTCTCATTATAAAACTTCTATTCCAAGTTCTCATTTCATAATATACATAAAGTATAAAAGTCATACACTATTTAAATGTTGTGATACAAATACTAAAAATAAAAGTCCTTAATTTATTCTAATCTAATCAAACGCTTTAGATGAGTCTTCTTCATCTGCTAATTCCTCTATGTGATTCACATTGCTAGCTTGAACTAACCCCATTGAGGACTGTGGAGGTTGAGAGATTGGTGGTCTCCTCCTGTTAGCTGGTACATTCAAGAATATGGGTGACAAAATCTGAGAAAGAACAACTGACAAGTCTACATGATAAAACTATCATGGTACTATTATGTTGGTGGGTCGGAATGCGAAGCGGACGTACCCGATAAAGGTATCATCACCCCGAACATGCTTAATATGTAAGAAAGGGAGATTGTAGGAGTGAGTCATCAATTCAGGGACATACATAGGATAATGGGTAGTTTTTATCTAATGTAACTCTTATCTCACCGTTCATTCTTAAATAGCTTTTTTAATCGTTCTTGGCCCTTTCCCTGCCTCCTATACTACTAACTCCGGGAGGACTTACACGTGCATACCTTTAATATCCAATTTGCAACTTTTGGTTGATGACCAGGAGTACATACCCTGTCTACTACTTGATCGAGGCTACTTTCAACCGAATTTTGGTAATGTTTCACTTTGTTGAAGACACCAAAACGATTTTGTGACACCCTCTTTTCTCCAAGCGATGAACAACTTGACATCTTATTTACCCTCAAAGTCTCACCAGAGCCTACGTACATTTCTCAGATATCTTCTGTAGTCAATCATTGCATCCTTCATCTTAAATTCTCACTCGATAGGGTTTTCTGTTGGATCTTTCTTCCTTATTTTTCTCATTACCTCTACGTTTTCTTTTTCATAGTGGTACTGTTTGTATGTCAGGTTTTAATAGATATTATTCATTGTTCATCATAATCATTATAGATTGTACCTTTATTGTTTGAGCAGATATTAGTTCATCAATTATCCTAGGAATATTAAAAAAATATTGTCTTTAATAAACAGTTAACAAGTATATATGTTTTCCACATACAGTAAAATCATTCAACTATATTGATATCATCAATACAATACATTATAATACATAATCATTGATTCATAATAATTATCCACACATTTTATATTCAAGTAATAGGGCGGGGTATTTAGTCTTTTTACAAATTATGATTTTATAAGATTTTCTCTTCACGTTTTTATCAACATTACTTGGTATGAAGGTTTCTAGTACCTTCCAAGTAGTTTTCTAAATTCAAGCATCCAATTTAGAATTAAAATTATTTTTTTATAAAGTAGGGGCATTTTGGTTATTTTGAATTTATTTGCCCCTTTTTTTATTTTTTTATTTTAAATATTTTAACCCAAATTTTTTGGAAAGTTTATAATACTAATCAGAATAAATTAGATCATGTTTCCTAAGATTAGGAAGACCTATAAATGATCAAATACTCATTTTTAGATCATAGGGGTATTTTGGTCATTTTATGAAATTTTACCCTTTTAATTATCTTCTTCAGATTTTACCTCCAAATTTTTAATTTAGATACCATTTATGCAAAAAAGGTATTTAGGCTATTTTCTAAAATTTAAATTGGCTTAAAAATGGATACAAATACTTACATTTAGATTATAGGGGCAAAATAGTCAAAGTATATTTTTATTTTTAAGGATTTTGAAATTTTCAAAGTGACATTAGAGATCTAGATATGTTTCTAAAATGGATTCTAATATTTCCTTTCAGGATTTTGATTAAAAATATATCAAAATTAAATTTTCTATTATAGGAGTATTTTTGGAATAATTTTAATAATTAAATTTTAGTCAATTTTTACAAGAAAGATTTGTTTTATAATTTTACCAGTTTTACAACTATCCTTAAATTAAAAAATACATAAATGAAATAAGAAAACAAAATTGTTTTAAATATTTTTTTAATTTTTTTTTCTATCAACACCCCTCCTTTTCCTAGAATTGTTATTCACACACCTCCTTCATCTTCTTTTTCTTCTTCTTCCTTGGTTCAATTTTGAACCAGAGGGGTTCAAAATTGGGGGTTTCTTTGTTTAAGCTAATTTTGGATAACTAATGGTACAAAAACATTACAAACAATATTTAAAACGAAACTCTTAAAGTAATTAGACTAATTAATGGCTCCTCCTACCTTGATTTTAAGCTTTTTTTGGCGAATGAGGTGTGGCTCCAACAACGTTGCTATCCTCGAGTTCCTTGCTTATTCTCCCAAATTTCCCCATAGAGATGTTAGAATGTTGATTTTGAATCTTTTGGGAGTGGAATAGTCTTAAGAGTGAGTATGGTAGGAGAATCGAGAGGTTGAAGTCTTTGGATTTGTCCATTGATTTTTCAAAGGTTTATGCTTTTATAGGCACCCATGGTGGCTTTTCGTCACACCTACGGATTCCTTCAGCATGGGTAGAGCTTCCCTGTGGCAACGCAGCGATGGTAGGGTGGTGTTTTGCAGAAATGGAAGCTCGAGGCATGGCGACGACGCAATCTTCTGCTCGAGGAGGACAAAAATGCAAGGGATGGATTTGCCCACGTGGCGCGCTCCTATTAGTTGACAGAGTTGTAGAATTAATAATAATATAAATATTATAAAACGTGTTTGGTTATCACCGAACATACTCTGATTCAGCTGTTAAGACGTTGAATTTAGAGCTGTCAGGTCCTGTGTTTGAGCCCTCCTTGGGCGTTTTTCGTTTGTTTGTTTTCATTTTTATTCTAGTGCCTTTTTAACACACATATATTTGTTATTGCATTTAATAGTTACCCCACATGGGTAGTTCAGTTGATCCGTACTCTCTCTCTCCCCTAGGCGTAGGGTTTGAACCCCAATGCTTCCCTTCTCCCCTTTTCTTTCTTTCTTTCCTTTATTTAATTACTTTCCCTTTTTTATATATTTTTGTTAATTTCAATTTCTATTTTTTATTTTTTATTTTATCTTTTTAAATTCTAAAAAAAATCCTATAAGTCCTCTTATATTTTCTTCTACTAAATTTAAATCTCTTTTATAGAAACTATTTATCTTGATTAAAATTAATTTATTTTGTCTAAAAATAATTATTTACTTATTTAATTGTAAAAAAATTATTTTTAACTTCTGAAAATTCTTTTATGATTCTAACTCTAATTATTTTTATTTTTATTCTTTTCTTGATTCTTTTAAGATTAAATATATATATATATATATATACTCTTTAAAATTTTAAACCTTACTAATTAAAATTTTTATTTCCTTTTTTTCTTTTCCAAACAAAGACCATATTAAAAATGTTGTTTTAAATATGAATATTTTCTCTCATAATTAATATTTTTATCTGTAGTATTATTTCTTACTAAAAAAGGTTCCACAAAATGTAGCTGGTTTGATTTGCCACTTGTCTCGAACAAACATCACAGGTGGGAACCACATTTACCAATTGTCATAGTTCTAATTCCAAATTTCAACGTTTCGGTGTGACTCGGCCATAAGTGATGTCAATAAAACACTTCTTAACTAAGGTAAATAAAAATAAAAGATTTCTTTTTGTTGAATGGAAAGGGTTAAGCTCTACCAAATATCGGAGATAGTATTAAATAAGAGGAGAGTTAAAGGAGATGAGTAATGCACTTTTTTACAATTTAAACTTGATTAAATTAAAACAACCGCCCCTAACGATGAACGAGCTAGAGCAAGAGCTACGTGGTTTGATCACATGTCTTTGAACTCTCAATAATTTTACCTCCCAATTATCGGATTAGTCTTGGATTTCTTTAACAATTTAGTTGAGAAAATGCAAACAAATTTCTTTTATATGTTGCATTTGAATTTTCACACAAGATGGAAGAATTACGTGTCCATGATCAAATAGAAATGCTGCCACACGGTTTCTGAAATCCCCCTTTTGCCGTTGGTCTCAACGTCTCATACTGACAACTTGGTAGATGGCCGTCCATTTTTTTTCTGTTTTCTCTTTAATTATTCTCAAGAATATCTGAAGATTCTTCTGTCATTTAATTCCTTTCTTGGGAACAACGTCCTTTATGTTATTTATTCTATTTTTTATCACAATTTTTATTTTGTTTCAGGCATCAAGTATGCAATAATTTGACAAATACACTGTCATCTAGCAATGGGAATATCACTTTAAAACATGTTGTCTTCTTCTTCCCACTTTTTTAATATTTTTTTCTGCCTCTAATCACTATTTATGGGAGAAAATGGCAAAACACATTTATATCAATACATATGTTGTCGAAGTTTTACCACACTTCTTTTGTCCCTTTCTCTTGTTCTTTTTACCATTGGGCCATCTTGGGACTGGTATTTTAGTCCTTCATGGGTTATGAGATCACATCAGTGAGAAATGGACGCAATACGAAACACCATTGCTGTTCTGCTTTAAGTTTAGTTACAAGTTATGTTTCAGCGTTGGCTTCCCCTGTAATAGAGACAATGGTAATGTTACTGTATATTTATTTTTTGCATTGTTCATCTTTTTTCTTTTACTTAATCTTCATTGCTTTGAAATGAATAAAACAATAGAATGGCCAAATGGTTTGAAGTTTGGACTATTGCCAATTAATGTAACTTATGCACTCACTCTTACAGTTTTTCTGGTAGAATTCTTTTTTAATTGAAGGTCAAACTAAGAGAAAATACTTGTAAGAGATGTGTGGTGATTGGGAAGATGGTGAACGCAGTAGAGCACATTGATTTGAATGGCACGGTTTGCAGATTGACCTGTTATAATTACACTGGTCCCTCTGTGCTTTCTGTTTTTCTGTAGTTGTGTTTGGTTTTGCATGTTATCCTCACACAGACAGATAGTAGTTTTTCTGCATCTAAGCCTCACACGTGTACTAAACCAGTGGACCTCAAAATCATATCCTTACAGCTACTGAGTAAAATTAATGAGCCGTGCATGTAAGTCTGTGACACAACCCCAAATTGCAATAGTGGTGCTGTGCTGATTACCCTTGCTGCAATGGCCTCCTCTTGTTTGTTTCTGTTAATCTATCTTGATAAGAGAGATTCTTATACACTTTGGAGCATCACATGTTTACGATTTTGGATTATCTTTGTAACATGTAGCTTTGTTTTTAAATTTAAGAAAAACAATTAATAAAACTTATCTACGTGCCAAGTAGAGATGCACTAGAATCGTAATTACTTGAACCGTATAACAAGGTTAATCATATAATTTGCTCCATGTTGTGTCAGCGAATTTTCAATTTAGTCTTCATGCGTAAAAAATATTAAATTGTTTTTTTATATATGTAAATATCATCAATTAAGTTTCTCTCTCACAGCACCGTCTACACATATTTATTTTGGTCTTATGCACGTGATGTATTTTTAATTTAATTTTTATGCATATAAAATATTTTTAATTTATTTTTTAATTATAACTCATTCTTAATTTTTATAATAAACAAATTAAAAATATATTGTAAATATGAAAATCAAATTAAAAACATAATAAGAGAGACTAAATAATAATGTTTATACATATAGGAAGTGATTTAATAATTTATATATATATGAATGAAATTAAAAATTTATTAAACTAAGTAATGAACCGAATAATACTAGTAATTTTTTTTGTGTTGAGACTTGATAGCCCCTCTGACGGTTTTTAAACTTCCAAAAGTAGGAAACTGCATCGAATATTACTATGTGCACTCTTTTCAATTGTCAAATGAAGTGGGAAATGATAATACAAGCCACAGGGCATGGTAAAATTAAATTGTGGCAGTACCCCAGGATATTTCATGTGCGGTTCATCATTTATTGAGGAAAATTCTCGTATTGAATCATATGCATTTACATAGCCTTTCTTGTCTTTCTTCCCTGAAGGCTTATGGTGTGGGCCTACAATATCAGCACTTGTCTCTATTGATAAACAATTGGCTGTAATGCCATGGTAGAGGAGCATCACAACATTTCATGCTGGTTACTTTTAGTTTTATGGTCATGCTTTCACTTGTTCTAATTAGTCACGACTACCATTCATTTTGTAGTTGTCATTATCTTTAGAGTTTTCACTTGGTAGTTTAAAATTGAGAAATTGTAGTTATATATTATACTGCAGCAAGCATTGAGCAACAACTGAACTGAACTCCTTTATACTTCCACACAGGGTGTAGCAAAGGAAATAATGGGAGGTGGAGGCCGTGTCACCAAAGTCGAAGCTCACCAGAAGCCTCCCTCACGGGTTCCAAACACAAAGCCCCCATTCACTGTTGGCCAACTCAAGAAAGCCATTCCACCACATTGCTTTGAGCGCTCCCTCCTCACTTCATTCTCCTATGTTGTTTCTGACCTTTCATTGTCTTTTATTTGCTACATTGCCACCGCCTACTTCCACCTCCTTCCTCACCCTTTTTCCCTCATTGCTTGGCCCATCTATTGGGTTCTCCAAGGTTGCATTCTCACTGGTGTGTGGGTGATTGCTCATGAGTGCGGTCACCATGCCTTCAGTAAGTACCAATTGGTTGATGATCTAGTGGGTTTTACCCTTCACTCTGCACTTTTAGTCCCTTATTTCTCATGGAAAATAAGTCATCGCCGCCACCACTCCAACACAGGTTCCCTTGACCGTGATGAAGTGTTTGTTCCAAAACTAAAATCCAAAGTTGCTTGGTTCAACAAATACTTGAACAACCCACTGGGAAGGGCTGTTTCTCTTCTCATAACACTCACACTGGGATGGCCTTTGTATTTAGCATTCAATGTTTCTGGTAGACCATATGATGGTTTTGCAAGCCACTACCACCCTTATGCTCCCATATATTCAGACCGTGAAAGGCTTCTGATCTATATTTCTGATGTTGCTTTGTTTTCCGTAACTTGTTTTCTCTACCGTATTGCAATTTTGAAAGGGGTGGCTTGGCTTGTGTGTGTTTATGGGGTGCCATTGCTCATTGTGAACGGCTTTCTTGTGACCATCACATATTTGCAGCACACACACTCTGCCTTGCCTCACTATGATTCATCGGAATGGGACTGGCTGAGGGGTGCTTTGGCAACTACGGACAGAGATTATGGGATTCTGAACAAGGTATTTCACCACATAACTGACACTCATGTGGCTCATCATCTCTTCTCTACAATGCCACATTACCATGCAATGGAGGCAACGGATGCAATCAAGCCTATATTGGGTGAGTACTACCAATTTGATGACACCTCATTTTACAAGGCATTGTGGAGAGAAGCAAGAGAGTGCCTCTATGTGGAAGCAGACGAAGGAACATCCCAGAATGGCGTGTATTGGTACAGGAACAAGTTTTGATGAAGCAAGCATGGCCAATCCATGGTGGGAGTTGAGAGTTTTGTCGTGTATTACTTAGAAAGTTATAAATAAGTGGATTTTCCGCGTAATAACTTGTCTATTGTGATTTGTGAAACAGCTTGGTCTTGGTGTCATCATGGTTATAATGGAAAAATATTTGTCTAATTATATATGGAAAGAGTTTGCTTATAACTTTCTTCAACAAATGCACAGAACAATATTATTGGTAATTTTTGTCTGTTTAATTGGCGGTGGACTGGTAAGAAAAAATCGCAATTTAAATAGAAGACAATTAAAATGGACTGATTTTTATATTAAATTTAAAAATTAATCTAAACTAAAATAAAATTTTGTAATAATAACAGTACATGTCTTGTAATATAAAGTAACTACACATAGTATTATTATCACTTAAATTTCTGAGGGACAAAAAAATTTATGGACGTAAATCAAACTTTTAAAAAAAAGTTACGAACTTATTTGAGTTTTGTTTTTTAATTTCGAAGACTAATATGAAGATAAAATTTTAAGAATTAATTTCATCATTTATTTTAAAAAATTACATTATTAATGTATGTAAATACAAAATTTTAAATATTTAGATTTATTAAAAGAATAAATCATTATTTTGATTTTTAAAATTTTAATTATTTATTATTTATTTAATTTCTAAATATATGTTAATATTATTATTTAAGTCATATAATTTTTTAAATTTTAAACTAATATAATTGATAAATTATATTTTTAAAAATTTATTTCATTGTAAAGACTAATATAATAACACTATAATCTTTTAGTTTTTAAGAATTAAAATGATAATTTCTTCTTTAATAAAATTACTCAAATATATCACATAATGTATATTTTTCCGTACAGTACAATCAAAAGTGGATGAAAGGGAGGCTACTATAAAAATTAGCATTGTTATATAAATATAAATTTAAATATATTTTTAGTTATAATTTTGTAAGTGTGTAATTTTAATTTTTATAAAAATTAAATTACATATTTGATCTTTAAAAAAAATTAAATTAAATAATTTTAATCTAGCATTATTCTGTCATTTAAAATTAAAAGATAAATATTAATATAATTATAATTAATAATATATATAATTAATTTTTTATATAATAAATTAATAATA
>JAMLFT010003870.1:0-12727 GCA_026544285.1 Pachyrhizus erosus | reverse complement strand
TTCCTATCTTTGTGCATATCTTAGTTCTATCCAATTCATATTCATGAAATTGAAAATAAACATATTATTTTTCAGTTATTTTTCCTATCTTTGTGCATATCTTAGTTCTATCCAATTCATATTCATGAAATTGAAAATAAACATATTATTTTTCAGTTCTCTCTCTCTCTCTCTGAAATGAAACAGATTGACTTAGCGGACATTTAATTTATGGTATCCTTCTCATATGTTTATCAGCACCCGCCATTTCAGATATGGGTGCAGTAATATGCAAACCATGCTCATATAATAAACGTAACATTATTAATTTCAATTAAGATATGTACTAGTCCTGGGAGTAAGTAACAATGATTGTGAAACTCTACTGTTCAAAATCACATGGGGTAGTTAATAATTTAAAATTGAATTATGGTTTTCATTTAATGTTATTATTATTATGCACAATCTCTTATATTTCGCTAGCTTCATCAGTGGCTTCATGTGCCGACTTTTTGGCATCTAGCTTCCCGTTTATGTCACTTTTGGGGGGATGGTGTGCGAAAGTTATGAACTGCAATGGATCTGTTTCTTTCTCTCTTGGCATTTAACTCTCTCCACTTACAATATATTGGCGGTTATACCATTACTCCATGTTTCATTCAATTTGGCGGTGATGGATATGTTCTCACAGTGCTAGCTAGCTGTCAGGAAGATGGTTGTGAGGTTGATCAAGGTGAAATGGATAGGGATACCACCTTATACTAACCATTGTTACTAAACTAGTGAGGTTTATCATGACGACATGGTTAAGGATACCACCTTTTACTAACCAGTGTTACCAAACCTGTGTTAGTATCGTTTTAAGTTGTTTACAGGCATGTCAACGATGTGTGTCTATGATAAAGGGCAAGGAAGTCATTTGATAAACAAATTGTAATAAAAGAAATGATTTCGATTAAGGGGCATTTATTGCTGCCCTCAAATCGCCTTTATTTCTACATCTTTAATTGATTTCAATTTAATATTATCTGGCCAAAATCATAGAAATAATTAACTTTATTTCATTCAATATAGACAATGGGCATTAGAATATAATTTTATTTGAATTCTTTTTGAGTTGGCTTGGGTGACCTAATTAGTGGTGATGAAGGTGGTGATACCATCAAGGTGACCTTCTGATTGTTTGCATGAGGAGAAGTATCTAAAAACCTTGTTGGAAATAATATTAATTTTGCACTTTCACCTGGGTGATAGAGTTGTCATGTGTTTGAAACATTGTTGTGGTGATTGATTTTCAGACAACTAGTGGAACACGGTTGTTGCTAATAATGGCTATCGATGCTATCTTATACTCATTAGTGTGTGGAGTGTGTAAACTTGGCGAAAAAGCGGAGGATGTTTTGAGTTCTCAACTAGTTACTACTTTTGCTTGTCATTAGTTATTTATTAAGAAAAGATAAATGTGTTTTAGCAAGCCATGCATTTACACTTTATAATTTATTAAAAATAAAAGTATTAAAAATAGTGATGTGAAATAAAGGGGATTAATTATTGCCTTCAAATGCCCTTCTACAAATCTTTGATATAACTAATTTTGTTTTATTAAATTTACACGATTACAACAAAATACAATGGTGTGAATATATATAAAGAGGGACTTAATATACATACAATGGTGATAAATCATTCATTTTTCAAAATCTAATACTTATTGTGAGAAATTAATCTTAACTGTTATATTCTAAAATAACTTAATAATAAAGCATAACTCTTAGATCAACTTACTCCCTCTCTCTATCAAGAACAGTATGATCCAGATAAAATTGTGAACACTACAGTTTCAAAGCATGTTTGAAAGAAAAAAATTCCTCCTAATTTAACTACCTTTTCCATTAGTCCACACAAGCCATCACCCACTCCAAAAACCAAGAGAGGAGCAAAGGGTTCTTTGCACCTAAAGCCTTTATTCAATCAAAATTCATCAGTAGGACTATCATTTAATAGAATTGTAGCATTATAAACAATTCCTAATTACAACCATTTAATTTAAAATATTTAAAGATGATACAATTCCTATCAGTGAAGTATTATAAGAAAAATTAGTTAACTTAATTTAAAATTAAAATCTTTTAATTTCAAATTATAAAGTATATTAAATGTTCTAAGCAATTATGGATAGGGTTAGATATGATAGTACTCACAGTTACACCAATAGCCATAAATAGTTGTGGATAATTACCTAATTTTGAACTCAAATCCATTTAATAGACAAAAACATACCAAATATAAGTAACTTTTATGGGTACCATCTAAATTTATGTCCAATATGGTCATGATAATTCCTTGGCTAAAATTAATCAATATAAGGCTCTATGTATGTAGGCTAATTGGTGGCAAATGCATCATAGTATACTAATTATAACACTTATTGCTATTAAGTATTGTTTTCTAAGGTTATCTTTAAGGAACTATAAGATCGAGGAATAAGGACAAGAAACAAAAGTTATATATAAACATGCTTTTAGTTGCTTTTAAAAGAAAAAGAAAAAAATGAAGACTTATCACCTAAACCTCCGAACATTGCACAGTTCTCCAAATTTCGACATACACAGTTAAATTGCATAAATAATTTGGACATTAAAATTACTTAATCTTTAATTTTCTCTTCTTCGTTATCTTTTGAGAAAGGAAAAATAAGTATAGAAAACAACATTGTTTTTAATTATATGTCATTTTACAGATGTAAGAAAGTCAATAAATGCAAATAAATAATTTCAATGTTATATTAATCCACAATTTTTAAGGGTACGTTCGGTTATGATGGGGAGGAATGCCTTGAGAGTGCATTTCCCTAGCTGAACCACCTGAGCTATAACAGGGAGATTCAAGTTTACTTAATTGAAATGATTCTTGTGAGTTTGGACTTCTGTGGTACTGGTATTAATTAGTCTATAAATACAACAGTAAAATTTCCAGTAGAAATAATAGTGAAATTTTTAATAAAAATAATCAATTATTTATTGCATAATATTTAAATTTGTAAGAATATTTATGAAGAATGCAAAAAAACAAACTGGGTAATCTGCAGAAAAAATATAATAGAAAATCTGTTACAAAATGCACAGAAAATCTATGACTGTTTAAAATGGAAGGAAATGTCATCTAAATGTTATTCAGTAATTAAAATTAGATCTTGGCATTAGTTTTGTGGGTTTTAGGAGAGGGTTGTGCTTTTCATTTTTCGATTGATGTATTGATTATTTTTTTTCTAAAATCCTGTAAGTCGTGATATTTTATCTTTGTAAAAGGGTTCGAATACTACATGTAATCTCTTCCAATCTATCTATTTTTTCTTATAAAATAATTTCTGGAAATTCTTGTAATAATGTTTTACATAAAAAAAACTCGTAAAAAGAATTAAAACTAAATTTCTAATAGTGTATAACTAAATTCACAAAAAATAATTCTAGTTAAGTTCTTTCTTCTTTTACATTACTTATGTTCTATAAATCAACCACTTTTCACTAGAGTTGTTAACAATGATTGTGAAATTAAGTGATGCTCTAGTCTGCATATGTTGCAGTAAGATCAAGCGGGCCAATATTTTGAGATTGAATTCATGTCATCATTGAGGTTTAAACTAGTGTTATTATTTTTTAATCCCACGGATATTCTTTTTTTGAAAATTAACATTCAGGTTCAAGCTATTGTCGGCACATAATCTCTCATGGAACCTACTTCATCAATGGTTTTATCCCTACTTTTTGGCACCAAGTTTCACATGTAAACGTTACTTTTTTGGCACCGTCTCCAGAAGGGTTGCAAAAGTGATGAAACGTAATAAAGGATCTCTTTGTTTTTCTCTCTTGGCCTTTAAACAAAAATAATGTGGCTATCTTCAGAAGAAAGTTGGCGGGATTAAGACTCTCTCCACTTATACTATTCTGACCATTACACCGTTACTTAGGCTGAGCTATCCGGGTTGGGTGTTCAATATTATTGTTTTATTCAATCTGAGCGAGTTGTTAACTGTGTGGAATCTTGTGGTGCGGATGGATATATTCTCACACTGCTAGTGTTCATGGAAGAAGGTTGTGAGGTTGAATAAGGTGATATGGTTTTGGATACCACCTTTTACGAACCAGTGTTTTTATACCAGTGTTACCCAACCTGTCAGGTTCATCATGACGAAATGGTTAAGGATACCACCTTTTACTAACTAGTGTTTCGAAATCTCTGTTAGAATTGGATGAAGGTGTTTACTGGTATATCAACCACTCGGGACTGTAATAAAGGACAAAGAAGTCTTTTTGGCAAACAAATTGTAAAAAAAGAAATTATTATGGCCAAAGCTTTAAGTTATTACAAATTAATATTTTATGGCCAAAGCTTAGATATATTTAATTTTATTCATCAAATATAGACGAAGGTTACACTATAATACAATTTTATTTCATTTTTTTCTGTGTTGTCTGAATATTTTGTAACTATTCTTCACAAACCACTAGCTAGAAACATAAATTAAAGATACAGATCCATACATAAGATAACTGAAACACCAACACTGACCCTAAAAACAGAAAATAAAAACACAATTCATTCCAAAAGCAGCCCAGGTGGTGTGGCCTCCTGTCAATCAGCTTGTTGATCAACATTCATCAGATTGGGTCGGGGCTGAGCGCCATTATTTGGGATGGATGCTATGGGCTGATCGAGACCAGACAGGAGGTCCAAAGTCACTCGGTCAAGTTGGCGTGACATAATCAATACTGATGGTAGTGGTGCTGGCAGTAACAACATAGGCACACATCTAATGATGGCCTGATTGTTTAACACGAACGGGAAAGCCTGTCGAAGTCGTGCAGCAAATAAGCATAGACCTAAGTTAGGTCAGGAAGGATAATCATCTTGTAAAGATTGTTGGAGCCAAACTGCTTAAAGTCATCATCAGGCATTGGAGTAAACTTCAAAATTTTAAAATTGAAAATGTTTTATTTAGTAAAAAGTTTTATTTTTATTCCTCTGAAATTTAAGAATGAGTGAATGTTAATTTTAGTCTATAAGATGTCTTTTAATTTTGACATTTTAAAATTTAAAATTATTATTTTTAGTTCTTATAAATTTAATGAGTTTTATTTTAGACATTGTAATTTTTTTAATTTCTATTACTCTAAAATTTGAAATCATTATTTTTAATTGATGAATGTCATTTATTTAAAGCTTAATTTTATTTATTTTTTTGAAAATCATGTGTTGACATGATGTCACGTAAGCTATTAGCTCACAAATGGGTTACCCCACCATTATTTTATTTAATTTTAATTTATTTTTTTAATTATGATGTAGTTTTTAATTAATATTATTAATTGAGTAAATAAATTGATCAAATCTTTACTCACATACATCTATCGAATTAAACTTGCCTATTTTCTGGTCTGTTTCAATTACAGTGTTCTCTTTTTGAATTTTAAAACTAGAGTGATGATTAATGTCTACTTTATTTTCGGATGATTTAAGGTGAAAATTAAAGAGATAAATAAAAAAAATAGAAAGAGAAAATAATAAATATTATATAATAAATGATGTGATAAAAAATTAAGAACGATTAAAATGAGATAGAAATCAGAAGAAGTAGAGAAGTATTTTGTATATTTTTTTTAAAAATTAGAGTCTTTTTCTAAAAAACAATACAAATAATAATATTTCATATATGTTTCTACTCCCCTACTTCTTAAAGTAAATTACATTCCTTAATGTTAAGAATTTTAAAAAATATATTAAATTGAAAAATAACCTTGTTGGAGCGGAATATGATCCTATAAACATTAAATTTTAGTCTATTCTAATATAGCCTAATTTTGAGAGATTATTATTATTTTATATATATCATTGACATCTTTGACAAAGCTTTGTAAATGAACTATATACCTTTGAAACTTTAAGGTTTTAAACTTTCTTTTAGCTTTTACAGTCTTTGATTAAATTAATAATAAGGTGTTCCAAATTAATTTTTAATGATTGAAAGTATAGTACCCTTAAAGTTTCATTCATATAATTGTATTGATTACAAGGTTTTTATTAAAATGGGTTAAAATGTATTTAATCCACTTAAAAAAAAAGTCTAATTCGTAAAATTAGAAAATATATGTTTTTCAAATTATAGTATTACTTCCTAAGGTATTATGTAACGTCCCTTTTTATCCCTTTAATTCAAGAAAATATTTCTAGGTATTTTTTTCTATTTCAAGTAAATTTTAAAACTTAATTAACCAGGGGTTACAGTTTGAAAGGAAATTAAATATCGCTATCATATCCAAGTAACTTAAATTTAAATATAACATACACAGTTTTACATACATTTAAAGATTAGGCAACAATGTAAATATTACATATCTCAAGTATCGGGCTAGTATATTAAACAAAAGGTAGTCTAGTAAATTAACAAAAGATACAGTCTAAGATAGTCTACAACATTTATTTCTCCCAATGGTTTCTAGCCAGAATACTCAAAAGGATCTTCTTCTTTCGAGGATTCCTCTCCTCCCCTTGACCATTCATTGGGACTGAACCCATAGAAGAGTTTTAATGTGGAGGGGGTTGAGTGTGTCGAAGAGCTGCTGGAACATTTGGTGAAACTCCTGTGTATCTTGATGGTTGGGTCTGAGATAATACTATCAGAATATCTATATGATAGAATTGTCATGAGACTATGATGTTTGGAGGTCTAAATGTGAATCTGACATAGCCCATGAAAGTATTATCTCCACTAGTCAAGTCATGAGTCCATCGACCCTCCAAGGGTTGGAACTCGTCCGTTATTTGTATCTAAAATATGGGGCTTGTAGGAGTGAGTCATCTATCCTTAAGCAAATACATACAAGTATACATCAACTCTAACTATCGTAGACTCCAATCTCATTATAACGTACCTAAATAGGGATTCTACTCGTTTTAGGATCCTTCGTAGCCTCCAAGACTACTAACTTTGGGAGGACTTACACAAGTGTGTCAATAATAGTCCAAGTTTTCATTTTGGGTTAATGATCGGGAGTACATATCCTGTCTGGTACTAGTCCAGGATACTCTCAACAAATCTTGGTAATGTTCTTCTTTGTCGAGGATGCCAAGTCGATTTTGTGACACTCTCTGCACTCTAAGTGGTTCCTAACTTGACACCTTATCTACTCCTAAGGACTCGCCAGAGTTTGTGAATGCTTCTCAAGTACCTTCTATGGTCAACCCTTGCAATCTCCATTCTTATTTCTCACTCGTTAAGAATTTTGATTTAGTCTACTCTCCTTTTCTCCAGTCATCAAGTTTGCTCGGTATTGATTTTCATTTCATCGACATAGTCTTGCAACACCCCTATTTCATTCTCATTTTCAAATAACCAACCCCAGTTTCATTCAATTTCTTTGTCTAGGTAAATTCCTAGTTCATCTTCTATCCTAGGGTTATTTCTGTAATTACTGTCTAATTAAGACAGTTATCAATATCTTATAATTTCCTTTACTATCAATAGAGGTAGTAAAGTTTAACCTCTACTATCTAGATTGGAAATAAAACATCAATAGATAATATAAGAACAACAATATTATAATTAAACAAAATTCCAAATAGTATATCACATAATCAAGATGACAAAACGGGCAAAATGGTCTTTTTCTAGGACCTTTATCTTCTACCCTATCCTCTTCATCTATTTTTCTTGATATCTTATTCTATTTTGTTTAACTAATAAATGTCAAAATTTGATTAAGAATTACAATAAAAAAAAATAAGAAAAGGGCAAAATTGTCTTTCTCAAAATACTTTTATCTTTATTTTCTTTCCTTCTTCTTCTCTATAAATTTATATCCCTATATTTACTATTCTAACTTAATTTATTTGATTTAAAAATTAAAAACAAATTAATTCTTTTTTATTCACACCCCTCATTTACTATTCACACCCTCTTGACTTACTCATTACACCTCTACTTTACTAAACTCACCCCCTAACCTTTTTCTTTCTCTAATCCTTTTGGCTTCCGCTCTTTCTTTGTTCACTCCCTCAATCACTCCCTTTTTCTTCCTCCCACTACTCCCTCTGTCTCTCTCAATCTAGCCAACCCCTTTCTCTTTCCTCCACTCCCTCTCTCTATAAACCTCTCAACAAGCAGATCAAATAACTATGATAAATTTTGAATTACACGCTCACTTCATATTCACCTCCAATCTAACAAATTTTCATTTTTAACTTGATAATCATATTTTTTAATGAATATTTAACTCAAAAATTCAATCAAAACAAGAGAAATTACAAGTCCAAGAACTATGGCAACTTTGAAGAAACTATCACTTCGATTTTGCTTAATTCTCCACTAATTTGACTATTTCTATAATGACCTAAATTTTGCTAAAATCACACACAATATTCTTGAAAGTACTTCCATTAATGAATTTACATTGACTTACAGAAAGTTATACATATTTTTACATCGTAAGGGACAAATTTTAAATTCATCTTTGATGTTATTAGATGGTTCCTCCTCTTCAGATGATTCTATCTTGGAAATAGGTATGGCAATCCTAGTTCTGGTGTAAGTAGGGAATATTTTGGTTGGAGTTGTTGGGTTGTCTCCTTCTAGGTTGTGAGGGAAGTTGGGGAGGTGATTTTGAGAATCAAGGAGGTTCTAACTAGGTTAGTATTATTGGAAGGTCTATTTGTCCTAAGGTTGTAGGAGCGAAGGGTGTTGTAGGAAAGAAATTAAAACGTACGTAGCTTGTATATGTATCTAGCTTATATAATGGGTCTCTGGTCCATCGGCCACAAAGTGGGGAAATGGATAAGTGGAATAGAGGATGAAAGTCATCAGACATCTTTTCCTAAAAATGTTAGTTGTAGGAGTGAGTCTCCAATTCTACAATAAACATATATTATTGGCATACTTGTAGTCATCTACTCTTTTAATTCACTATATCGTGTCTTATAAATTTAATTCTAACATTTTGGAATCCCTCGCTCCCCCTTACCACTAACTCCTGAGGACTTACGCGAAACGTGATATTAAATCCTTAAATTGCAATTTATTGGGTAACGACCAGGAGTACATATCTCAAGCTGGTACTAGGCTTAGATACTCTCAACTGATCTTGACAATGCTCTGCTTTGTTAAGGTTATCAAGCTGGCTTTGTGTGACTTGTATAACTTAAACAGTCTACAAACTTGGTGCCTATACACCCCCAAGGACTTCCACAACTCGCATATATTCCTCAAGTACCTTCTATAGTCATCTCATTGCTTTTCTCCATTCTTTGTTCTTACTCATAGTAAGTTTCTAATTATTTTCACCTCTTCCTCCTTCGATCAAGTGTCATGGTACTAGATATCTAGAATATCCATTGTTGGAAAATTCTTGCTTCATTTTATTGATTTAACTTTGCTTGACCAAATCTGGTTCACCATTACTGGCTCTTTTCTTGTTAATTTCTACTACGGGAGATCTTTTATTTCAAGGAGACTTATCGATTACATTATTCATTATAATGGGGTTTTCATAAACTAATTTCTTTTCCCTTTATACAACTATTATAATCTAAAGATCTATTCATTTCCTTAAGTGTTTCCTATGTTTACAAACCAAAGGCATTTTAGTCATTTATGAAATTTTGTTAGGTTCTTCAAAATTTGTATCATAATCAACGATTTGGTTAGAACACTAATTAAAATTTTCTTCTTAAATTATTTTCAGTCCTAAGATCAAAAATTTGATCTAATGATAATTAGGTCACATTTTGTTCTAGAGCAAAATGGTCATTTTAATTATAATTTTTCATTATATGGGCCTTTACTTCTAATTTGAATCCCTAGCTGAATATAGATTTTGAGTACACAATTCTTAGGAGTTTCCTGACCATTCTTTTGGTTACATGAGGTGATCAATCCACAATTTAGGGTTAAGGGTATTTTGGTCATTGTTTTACAAAATATAATTTAACTAAGTTTTCTTTCCTTTTCTAACCTTATAATACATTAAACCATATTCCTAATATTAAAATCTTGGTTCTTTTGAGCTCAAGAAGTTTTAAATAGTAGAAAAATTCAATTTCTACTGTATGGGTATTTTGGTCATTTACCAAAAAAATGTCTCCTTAGAAATGTTTCTCATATTTTCAACTTATAAAAGTTGAAAAATAATTTAATAGTGGTATAGGAGTTTAAAATATTTTTCCTAAAATTGGAATGTCCTAGAAATGCTAAAATTCTTACTTTTATATCCTAGGGGTATTTTGGTCATTTTGGGCAAACTCATTTATTTCATGGGTTTTAAAATTTTAAAAATTGAATAAAATATCTCCACCCCATTCTAGAATATACTCTGATAATTTTTTCCTTAAATTATTATTTAAACTAAATAAAAATATTTATTTGACTTAATTAGGGATATTTTTGGTATTTTAAAAAATAATTAAATTTTCCTCAAATTTTCTGAAAAAAATTTCGTTCATAATTAGGTACAAAGGTAAGGCTACCTACAGGTCTATTTTGAGGTTAAAATGAATAAAAATGACTCATAAATAAATAAAAATAGAATAAGGGTAATTTGGTAATTTTTTGAAAATAGGGGCAAAATGGTAATTTTGACTTTGTCTTCAGCCTCTAGAATTCGGGCTCAAACTAGAGAAAGTTGAATTTCAAATCTTGAATTCTAATGGTGTTTTTTCCATTTTAAATATCCAGAAACGTTCAACTTATGGTGCTTAACTAATCTTAGCTTTTAATTGAGCAAATTAATGCAAACATTGCCTATTGAATTCGAATTTTCAGAGCTTGAAAATAAGGAATTGATTTTTCAATTGTGGGGAATTATGGTGTTTTAAGGCTCCAAATCCTCAAAAATTCTAATTGAAAAAAAAAATAGAATGATCCAATGATAAAATAAAGAAGAAAGCAAGACTCCTCCTACCTCAATTCAAAATTTTAATTTTCTTCAACAGAAAGTCGGGTTACAACGGTGAAATCGTGATTCTGTGGTTGTTCCTTCAATTCTTCTGCACCAATAAGTTGTTGGTGTGTGGCAAAGCGTTTGGGATAGGTTGGGAGTAATTTGGTGGTGAGTGGAGGCTTTTTCGAGGAGGAGAAAGCTTGTGTTAATGGCATTTTCAAGCTTCACCTCCTTGGCTATTTATAGCGTCTTTGATCGCCACACTTGGTTTATTTTATTCGTCTAGGCTAGGGTAGCATTGTTGAGTCACGAGGGAGCGTGTAGGCTAGCCTTAGTGGCAATTGTAGAAAATTTCGAAGCTTTGAGAATGAGCTTCAATGGCAGTTTGTTGGGAAAGACAATGAATGATAGGAAGGAATAAAACCATTTTATTTCATTAAATATTTCAACGATGGGCCTAGCGGTCTCAATGGTCACTCTCCTTTCCTCTAATTCCTAATATGCGCCTTCAAAGGCGGCAGGTTTGAACCCAACCAAACCCTTTTTTTCTACTCCGCTGTTTATTTTAGGCTCATTTATGCATTGATCCGATATTTACTAAATAATGCGATATATGCTACCTATGTGGGGTAGCTTACTTGGCAAGGCAGCGCGTTGTCACTCCTTCGAGGTCTAGCGTTCGAATCCTCACCTTCCCCTTTCTTTTTTTTGTTTTCTTTTCTTTTATTTTATTTTTCTATTTTTATTTTTAACTTAATCATTTTTGCTTCTAAAATTTTCTAAAAATTCATAAAATTCTTCTTTTATTTTCTTTTACTTATTTCTATATTTTCTGTTATCAGAATAGTATTTATTTAATTTAATTTTATTATTACTAGTTAATTATAAATTTTCTAAATTCCTAATTTATTAATTTTTAAATTTCTTATTTTAATTTATTATGGAGATGATTTTTGATCTATCTCTAGTAAAATTTTTTAAAATTTTGTTTATAATTTTTATTTCTAAATATTTAAGATTTTTATTTGGCTAAGTAATTTAAAATTTTATCTAAATAATATGTCTATTTCTAGAAAATCTAACAGATAATATTTATATTAAGAAAATCTAACAAATAATATTTTTATTTAAGATTTAAAAGAATAGGATGTTACAATTTTTAGTATTCGATTATGTGCGAAAATTATTCAGCAATGATTCTATGAAAATTAAATGAAGAATAAATGACTCCTCCTACCTCTATTAGATTTTTTCGATGATGACTCAGGCGAGCTACGATGACACATCAAATTAGCTATTCCTTCCTCCTTTGTTCAAATTAATTGAACTAGAAGGTAGTTTGTATCAAGGCAAAAGTGCCTGTGAAGAGAATTTCACAAAAGGTAATGGTTTCCAAGAAGAATTTTGAAATAAAAAATGTAAATCATGTCCCCCTTTTCTCTGTCTATGAATCCATTTATAGGCACATATTCTTCGTCTATGACCTCCTAAGCTCTTCAAGTCTCATTCTTTCAGGGAATAGCTACCATATTCTTTTAGGGAATAGCTACCATAAGATGCCTTGTAGAGCGACGGTGTGGCGGTTTGCAGATTTTTGCTCGACGAAGGAAGGAGGTGACGAAGTAGCTTCAATGGCAGTCAAACATTAAACGTTAGCTTATGTATATTTAGTTTGCATAAGTTTTCAACAATAGGCCTAGCGATCAAATGAAAATCTCGACCTTTCCAAAATCCTTTCCCCCTTCAGATCGTGCTCTTTGAATATGCTCCACCCCAAATTTTTTCTTCATTTTTCGCTTTCATTGCTTATTTATTATTTA
>JAMLFT010003869.1:0-20976 GCA_026544285.1 Pachyrhizus erosus | reverse complement strand
TTATTAAATTTTTTTAATGATGTAGCAAATGACTGAATTATTATTACTATTATCATTATTATCACATTATCATATTATAATCATCATTATTAATGTCATAATTATTGTTGTTATTTTACTATTATTATTATTATCATTTTTTTATTATTTTCATTATTATTATTATTTTTATTATCACTTTTTTATTTAAATAATTTTATTATTTGTATATAATTTATATTTATATTATTATGTATTAAATTATTTTATGCTAATCTTAAATTATATTTTGTTATTATTTAATTCTCTGATTCTATTATTTTATCTTACTCACCTTTATCACATATATTTTATCCATCAAAAGAGTTCTATTTTTTTTATCATGTCCATGTAATAAGAGTAAGTATAATATTAGAATTTATACATACATAAGATTTAATGTATATTAAGAAAAATTATGTATACTAAGAGAGAACAGATAGTGAAAAAGATAAAACAAAAAATGGTGAGATCTGACCATGTTATTATTCTTTGTAATGAAAATTATGTAAATAAATGAAAATTTTAGTTTTATTCAATTCGAATAAATTTATTTTTAGTAAAAGATATCTATGACGTATACGAAAATTTAAATTTTGTTTCTTTGATGACTATTTTCCTTAAAGTTTTTACAAATAAACAATGGATAATTGTAAAACGATGCATGATGTAACATATTTAAGCATATTATTAGATTAAATTGTTGCAAAAAATGAAATCAAACTTGTTCATAAAAGATATTAATAATCCATAAAAAAAAAAGAATTATATATTGATATAACACTTCGTTTATATTGAATTTTTATGTACTCATACAACGAGGAAGATGCATGGTATTCAAAATTTTATATAAAAAAAAAATACAGTAAATTAGAAAATTTATGTACGCTAAAAGTTGACCATATTGCCAGTTTTAGCCATAAAATGGTGAGAACAAATAAAAGCTACAATCATCGTTCAATGATGAGAAAAACTAAGATGGAAAGGAAATTATCGAGATAAAATATTTTTTATTAAATAGATTAAAAAAAGTAAAGAATAGAGAATACGAGAAAAATCTAGAAATAACTTTTTATTTTATTTTTTCCTTATTTCAAATTCTAAACATTTTTTTCCAAAAAGAAATCTCATTTTTTTCTCAATTAAATATTGGGTAATCGTAATGTACTATCATATGTTATAACATATTCATACCTGTTATTAGATAAATATCTTACAATGAAAGTTAAATCAAATTTATTCATACAAATGTTAATAGCTCATATAAAAACAAAATATAAATCAAGTTTAAATAGTCTAATATAATACTCATTTGTACACTAAATTTTTTACGCGTATTCATACAGTGAGAAAGATGGATAGGCTTCGAATTTTTATATGAAATTTTTTTTAAAAAATAATGTGTGCTAAATGAAAATTATGTAAACTGATTGAGAAGGGTAAGAACTAACCATGCTATTGTACCTTAAAGTGAAAATTAACAGAGAAAACAAATGCAAGTCAATGAGAATGGAGAGAGTTGTCACCTATTGTATATTATATATACTTTGAAGTAAGAATAGAGAGAACAGTGGACACCAAACACCATTGTTGAGTGGATAGAAAAAATTAGGAAAGAAAAAATTCCTTAAATTTAAAAGTTTTCATTAGTTAGTCAAAGAAAAAAATAAAAAAAATGAGTATAGAAATGAAATTCTAAAAATAATTATTAATTATTCTATATTTAAAATTTAAAATTTAAATTTTTTCTTTCTTTCATATTTTTTTCTCAGTTTTTTTCTTAAATAAATAATGGGTAATTATTTTGAATTATTTTCAAAAAAAAATTAAAATCAATTGTATATTATTTAATAGAAAAAAGTAAAAAATAAAAAATTTATATTTTTATATATTAGTCTATAATTGGTTTTTGAATTGAGTGCATTTAGGATATGTTTGTTTTGAAACAAATATTTTTCTTGTATAAACATTCATAGCTTATTAGATTTATTTTAAATTTTTATCAAAAATATTTTTTTTAGAATTAATCATAGTTAAAGCATGATCAAATATTAAATATGGATAACTCAATAAAAAGTTAAAGCATGATATATTACATTGTGGAAGACTAACTTCTTTTATTAGATTAAATCTATTTTAATACTTATTTTTAGTTATTTTAATTAGGAATAAGTGCATTTTGATTCGTCAAGTTTTTTTATTAAGTCTCTTTATTTTTAAACTAAGTAAATTTAGTTCTTTTATCAATTTCTTTTTTTTTTCTCAAACTTCTCAAATTATTTTCTATTCATATATTTGAGAGTTTATTGGAAATTATGAAAGAAATCCCTAAATTATTAATTTTTTAATTGAGTCCCTTGAGTTTTTACAACTTTCTCAGCTTGTCATTTTCAAACGATTTTAAAATATCAAAAACTACTTCTAAAGACTCACTTTTTTTAGTTTGTAACCAATTAAAAAATTAGTTTTGGAACCTATTTAAAAAAATTAATTAGTTCAAAAACTTACTTAATAATTTAATACTTATAAAATCATAAAACCCCAATAAAAAGTAGTTTAAAAGGAAGATAAAACAGTTTTGCCAAAAAAAAATTTCTGTTATTCACCTCTTTCAAGACATGGATTATTCTTGCAACTTGCAAGTACCATAATGTTGTATTGTCATTTGTCGTTTGCCTTGAATGAACTGCATGCAGGTATCATACTAATAATTCCATGCTCAAAAACGGAGAAGTGAAACATCTACCCATTAAAGAAACAAAACAACAACAATAATATTATATCCTCAAAAAGTAATGGATAATAATATGCAACTAGAGGTAAAATTTGTATTCAAATTAGCATTTCATGAAAATAAACCTAAGGTTTAATTAGGCAAAGAAAGTCAGCTGAGAGAAATGTGGAATTGAAAATTGATGTGGCCTCGTTATTATAGGAGAAAATTTTCAAGTTTTGTGATTCATTCATTATCCTTAAGACAATAGGAACGGCATTCTATCAACTTCAACTTGTAATACTGAAACAGGAAAAGGAACAAATAATTTCTTTCACACAGTGAAACTTTAAACAAAGAGCGTATAAAGCGGAACCTGGAAAATGCAATAGGAAGTTTGTGATTGACACATTCTTTGAAACACGTCACGTGAATATATCATTCATAATTGCGAAATTGAATATTTAATCGTGGAGGTGTTTTCGTCCTATTCGCTAATTCATTAGACTCTTATGTAATAATCATTCAGAGGAGCTTTATTTAATCTGGTTTTTAATTAAATATATGGAAGTCCAATGTTTTTTTATTTGCTAATGGACCTACAATTCAAGGCTTCGGCTTTATATCTCAAAAGTGACGCTGGAAAGAAAGTATAAAAAAAAAAAATCATGCCAACTTTGACATTAAATGAGTTTCCCACATTTTGCATAGTTATTACATAAGACTTTGGATGGCAGAATCCATCGTAAATCAATCAACTGTGAGGTTACAGATTTGTCTGCTCCAACGGGCAAAAAACAAAATGCTCATTGTCAAGACTACGAATTTTTTTCTGTCCTACACTCTTCTCAATGTAATAATTTATTTGACTTTGTGCGGTTGTTTTTCCCTAATTTATGTTTTCTTTAAATAAAAATAAGACAAAGTTGTTAAATACAAAAATAATATAATAGAATTTTAATCCTTTTGTAAGTTTCAGTTTCACCAAGTAATCTAATTTAATAGGTTGAGCATGAGTTGTTATAATTTTTTAATATTATTTCATTTTTATAAATAAATAAAATATTTAGTTTTAAAAAAAATTAATTTTTTATTTTTTTAAAAAACTTAAATAAGTACTTTTTTTATAAAACAAGGAAAAAATTTAAGATACTCTAATAATTTATCATAATAATTTAATTATACATGATAAACTGTTAAAAATGTCATATCAATTAAAATTGACACACTCAATGTTAAAAGGTGATGTAAGAATTAATTTGATATAACAAATATATTAAAAAAATAAAATAAAAAAATTCTAAATTTAAAAGACAACTTAAAAAACGTAAACAATAACCAAAAATTTGTTTAGCCAATATAACATGAGTTAAACATCAACTTCATCATTAAATTATTACTCTTCTAACTATTAAGCAAACGGATCAATCAATGCATATAATTTCAAACTAACAAGTGTTTAGAGTTTGTCCAAAACATACTACTAGGAGTCTTTTGAGTAATGAATTTAATTAAATAGCTTATTTTAGAGTTCATTTAATTAAACAATTTAATTAAATTAAAACTTATTTATACATGGGAATAAGTACTTGTATACAAGTTATTTTATAATCAAAGAGAAAATAAAATTAATAATTTTTATATAAATTGTTAGTTATGTTATAAATCATTCTAATTTTTTAAATAATTAAAAATATTTTAAATAAAATATATTTTTGATCTCTCATTTTTATTTATATTTTTATTTTTAGTCCTTCATAAATTGTTTTGTTTTATTTTTAATATTTAACATTAATTTCAACTATTAAATGATGTTGTAATGATCATAATTTGTGTTTAGAAATTGTATATATAAGTTTATATATAGTTTTTAACTACTAAGAATTTTCTAATAGGCTAAGACTACGAGTAATGTTACAGAAGAAAAAAAAATCAAAATTTCAAATATCAAAGTTTTTGAAATTATTGAAAATGTTACAAAAATAGCCATTTAAACTCATGAAAAATTTGTAACGGTTAAAATCAATGAAAAACTTAAACAAAAATTTTTCTCACACATTTAATGTTCTTCACATCATTACTTAATTGTTAAAATTAATTAAGGGACTAAAAATAAAATATAACAATTGACGAGAAACTAAAAATATTAAAAAAGAAATTATAAGAGACTAAAAACAAATATAAAAAATGAGATATTAAAAACATATTTTACCCCAACATCTTATAAGCATTTCATAAATTATGTTCATATATATACTTTTGAACGCTTAATAAAGTATTTAATCCAAATAAGACATCAGTAAATTTTTTCAATCAATCTTAATAGTCGATATTTAACAGAGTTTATTGAGGCATGTCTACATGACGAGATGGAATAGTAAACTAAAATAATAAAATTTTTTGCAAAATCATGATGGTAAATATTGAATCCACTACTTTTTATTCATCCACATTTCATTTAATCATTGTATCAACTTTATTGTTAGTAATATATATAAAACTTATAATATATATAATTTTAAAATAGGATATAATATTCAATTTAATTTTTTTTAATACATTTATAATTCTAAAAATTAGATCATTGGGTATCATTTTAAAAAATTTCTATTTGCAATTTTTTAACCAATTTTTATATAACAATAATTTATTTCTATTGATATATTTTCATGATTCTTTTATGTAGACTAACGTATAATTAGTTTTTAATTTATTAATAGTATATATATTATTAAAAAATATAAATTATACTTTTTATATATTAATGGTTATAGTTTCGTGTATATTTAGATTTTTTTAAGTTATATATATTATAAATATTATAAAATTCATATATATTACTAATTATAAAGTTTGTTTAATGATTAAGTTACATTTATAAATACAAGGAATGTAATAGGTTAAATCTCACTTAATACAATTTTTACATCAACATAATGTCATTATCGTGTTACATTAACAAACATTTTTATGATAATTAAAGAACTTAATTTATATAATTATTAAAACTTGAGAGACTAAAATTATACAAATACAAAACTTAATAAATTAAAAGTGCAATTAAACTTAATTAGTTTGAAATAGATAAAAGTAGGAGAATTTATAATTATTTAAAAATATTCATTTAAAAAATTTTAAATCTTGACCAAGTAATTTTAAATTTTATCCGAGTTAAAAAAAAGTAATTAATTATGTCGTTCTGTATTATTTTATATTTATAAATTAATTAACCAACTAATTTTACCAATCACATAGCTGGTCTTATTACTCAAAAATGTACTACTGAAACTGTTCAGAATAGAAGGATATGGAATTTTGACCGTAAAGGAATTTATACTGTCAAGTCTGCCTATACTTTGCTAATGGATTCAGTTGCTGATTTAAATGAATATAAAGTAGATGGTGATTGGATGGTGTTATGGAATCTCAAGGTTCCACCCAAAGTTCGAGTTTTCATTTGGAAGGCTTGTTGTGATTATCTCCCTACCAGAATCAGATTGCAAACTAAAGGTATCTGTTGTCCCGCATGTTGTGTTTTTTGCTCGGATGCTATTGAGAATGGCTGGCATAGTTTTCTTATGTTCCCAACAATTGTTAATGTTTGGCAATAATGTGGTTTATGGAACAGTATAAATTCTTAATGCAGCTGGTTGACAGTTTCAAGGAGTTTGTGTTCAAGGTGTTGCAAACTTTTCCAAAGGATAAAACATCGTTGTTTGCAATGATTTTGTGGAGTATTTGGACAAGGAGGAATAATTGGTTACGGAAATCTGTGGAAGAAAGAAAGGGCAGATGTTTTGATTCGTGCAAAGATAACTCTTGCTGATTGGATTTTCTTCTCAAGATGCTGTCAAAGAGGTACATCAGAATTTACTGCCTCATTTTACTGATACATGGATAAAGCCTCCAATAGGGACCTTGAAGTGCAATACGGATGCAGCATTTTGTTAGAGATAGCTCCGGCCATTTTGTTTCTGCATCATTATCAACGTTAGAAGGCGAAGCTCGTGCAGTTCTACATGCCTTGTTATGGCTTATTCGTCTCAATTTGTTTTCAGTCATCATTGAAACAGATTGTAAATTACTATTAGATCAATTAACAATGCAGAAGAGTATATATCAGAATGTGGGGTTATTCTAAGTGATATCAGAAATTTTCTTACTATCTATCCTACTTATTCTATCAAGTTTGTGAGGAAACAGGCTAATAGAGTGACACGTGTTTTAGCTAGAAATTCTATTAATTTCCCTTATGATTACTCTTACCATATCATTCCTCATTGTATTGTTCATATTGTTAAAATGAAAATGATCTGATTCTGTTGCTGTAAAAAAAAAATATTATTAAAGTTGCCCCATTTTATGGAGTTCATCTCATGCATGTGTGAACAGAGAAAGAAATAATGGCGAAAGAATTTTTAAAATAAAAAATTATGTCATTTAGTTGAAAAAAAAATTTTTGAACTCTTTATTATAAGTACAATAAAATATATGTATGATATTTTTTCTGTCGATCCAAACGAAGAATAAGTACTGACAGAGTTAGCACTATTGATGGCTGAGAAACAAATCGATGTAAAGTGGAATTTGGTAGGCCACAAGAATTTCAGAGATTGCAATTGCAAGATAAATAACAATATCCGAAATAATAAAATAAAACTAAAATGTTCCTCAAGATTCACTTTTATAGACAAAAACTGATCCCATCAGGGCACAAAGGACCCAGAATTTATAAAAAAAAAAAATACATATGAACAACAGTACAACAATAATGAACAACAAAATCAGCAATTAAGTCCCCATGAACCCGGCAATTTTGAAGGGAACTCAATGCAAATGGTAACAGCCTCGGTTCAAAGATAACAAAAATTTTGAGCTTCAGTTAAGCCATTCTCTAAACTTGTGAGATGGTAGCAGGACTCCATGCAAAAATTTAGGAAATAAAGAAAGTTACTACAATCAGTGACTTCATTTTGGTTATGTACCTCGGCCTCAAAAACTTGTGTTTAAGGCTCCTCTATAGGCAAAAAATTGTGAGCCCCTTTTCCTCTTGGCTCTCTCTCATAAAAAGAAAATGTCAATATACAGACATTATGGTGCAATATTGAACAGTTAGTACCCAAGGAAGAAGGCTGATCAGTTAGAGTTTTTTGAAGAGTCTATCCCATTAGCAGACTCTTCTCCACTTGCCAAAGTTGAAGGACTTCCCAGGCTTCGATTCTCCTCATTGCCAGCAGTGCGAGATTTACCATGTCTCACTCTAATATTGGCACCCATGGGGAAAGGTTCCTGCATAGCATACCATAGACAAAATCATTAGGTCAATTCAATTGTATTACCAAAAATACATCCAGAATAAAAAAGAACAAGCTTGATTTACCGGATCACCAGCATTTGGGCCATCCGTATGGAAGAGAATAGGACGGCAACGTTTATCTTCATTCATCAGGCTTGAGTTCTGGAAATGAGCAATAAGAGAAGCTTTTCCTTGAATTCGGGCATATGCAAGTGAGGCTACTTTTTCACTATTAAACTTCTCCCATTTTTTCCCATCAAAAGCCTGCAAAACATTCCTTATTTAGTTCTTTCGGCACAAGGAACTCAAAATTCGTAGTACATAGATAAATAGCGCAAATTAATATTACACAAGAACATCCAACTAACCTGGTGGAAAGGAATAATTTGACCAGGATCAATCATGTTTATGAATGCATAGCCAACATTACATTTGTTCTGCAATCATTGTAGAATTGAATTAGAAACATGTTTGTGATTTCTTCTTAAAAGGAAAGAATCCACCAACCAAAAATACTCACCTTGAAATCAATAGGTAAATAAAGAAAATCATAAGTTCCCTTACATTGCTCGTCTATGGCAGCAAGAAGCATCTTTGAAGTATACCTACCCAGAAAAGAGCAAATAAAAAAAAAAACAGGTCAAATCAAGAGACTAATGTAAAAGAGTACGAATTCTTTTAGTGCCTCTAAAATCTGATTGATCAAGATAAAAGTATGTGTCAAATGAGCACAGGCATGCATAAGTGTGTCCATGAAAGCATTAGCAAGCAAGAACTCTAATGCTTCAAAATTAAAAAGGCAAGAGCCCAAATGCTCAGCTGTCAACATGGATAAAATCACTAAGCAAAAATGTGTCTATGTTAATATTTGTTAGATTTTAAAATAACCTATAAAAATAAAATAATGGCTTTGTGTAAACTAACAGTTTTACCAGTGCAACATTCAGTTGAAGACAGAAAATTAACTAAGCAGCAAGATCCAAAAATCTAGGGACAAAAATTAACATACTTGTTGGGAATATTTTTTATCATAAGTGTAGTTCGGTTGTCTTCCCCACGCAGTATGCGACCTAAGTCAAGTTCATATTGTTTTTTATCAACGTTGTTGGTGCTTGCTTCGTTTCTACGATGGTAAAGGTTTCTCATTCGTTCATTGGTAGCATCAAATTTTGACATTGAAGACATAGGATGTCTCACAGGGAAAACATGAGATAGCTGCTTAGGAGAGTTCTGTCCAGCATTGGATGTCAGCTCCGTGCCATTCCCACCAACATGAGAAAACATGTTGTGAGAAGGAAAATCCAGTGGATGCAATTGCCACGAGCCATGAAAACCTCCACTTCCTAGAGAACCCAAGCGTAAACCAGAAGCCTCAGGGGACCCTCCCAAGTAAGAATTTTGCCTTTCCCACGGTGAGGCTGTAACAACTGGTGCTGATCCAACATGATGATCCATCATAGGTGGTGTTCTCAGCATATGAGGCGGTGTTCTAGCAAAGCTTGACATCTGTGGAAGGCTCGGAGAACAAGCATCATTAACAAATGATGGTGATTTCTGCCAAAGCCTAGTACTTGATGAAGGTTGCTGTTGCAAATTGGAGCCGTTCCACATATGATAAAGTCCATGATGTGGGCGTATCCCATTTCCTGATGAGGAAAAGTAAAACAAAAATGTAAAACTGAACTTAAGACCCATATTTAAGTTTGGAATTCTCATCAGGATTTAGATGTAAAAAAAGAGAACTTAATCCACATTAAATTTGTTCAGGTTACAATGACCCAGATCCAACCACTTAGAAATTGGTACAAAAACTGAACTTAAGACCCATACTTAATTTTGGAATTCTTAATCATAGTCAGGCAACTCTAAATTCATTCAAACCGATGGTATGATTTTTAACAAGTGATTAATATTTTTGGTGTATTTTTTGTATGAGAACCAATATTTTTGGGGTTATTAAAAAACTATGGGAATACGCATTCCTTAACAACCAAGGCTATTAATGTAAAGTTTTAAATTGCTAGGACACAGTTCAAATAAACAATTTATCCTCTGTAGTGATTTGGCAGCTTCAGGTAACAATTTCCTAAATAGACTTATTTAAAAACTGTTGCATAAAAAGAAAAATTATACATTAAGCTTTCTTAGCACATAAACATAAGATGCACTAACCTCCCGCATTAAATTCTGCTATGTTCCCAGTTGAGCCCATTCCCTGAATATGCCTGCTATCAGAGGCTTCTGTTGCTCCAGCACCTATGTTGTTAGCCATATTGCTAATGGAGCTAGAAAAGTTATAAGGACTACCATTAGCTAAACTATCACGATACTCAGGTAAGGAGTGAGGATGAAATCTCGAACTAGATGCAAATTTCATTGCATCAACAAAGCTACTTGACTCACAAACACTGGACACTTTTCCAGCAGGTGCCCCTCTTACAGTGTTATGAATGCCAGAATTCACATGAATGAATGCATTATCCATAAATGAATTCAAAGGTTTCCGAACTGTAGATTGAAATCTCTGATTATATCCATTTTCTAAGCAACCAGATCCAATTACTCCAGAAGGCACTGTTGCTGTAAATGACATCTAGTGAGACCAAGAAGAGCATTTGCTTCCTAAGAAAAAAAATAAGTGCAGGCAGATAAAATCTTACCCTTTTGTCTTAATGATAAGTTATCAATAATACTTTGACCAAGATCTTGCTCCTCTTGCCCCTTTTGATGCAACAAACTACAAAAGCAAGGTTTCCATGGTTGTTAACAGAAGGAAATAGCTTCTGAGAAGGAAAATGTAACTAGTTTTGCATCAACGAAATAACTTTGCATTCCATTAACCATAAAAGACAACAAAAAAAAAAGACAGCAATTGAAGATGATACAAATAGATATGCATATCCAAAATAAAACCATCTACATAATATCATTTAGATAGGCACGCGTCAAATACAGAAAACAGTAACAAGAGCTGCTACAAATTAGAGAAGAAATTAAATTTATAAAAAAAAAAACCTAGGATGGCCAGGTTCAAGCTTGATCTGCTTCCCAGCAATGTCAATCTTGTTCAATGCACGAAGAGCAGCTTCCGCAGCTCGGACATCATAAAACTCTATAAATTTGTGATTATTCATTTCTGGATATTCATAAATCTGCCATTAAAGACATAATATTTAAGGAACCTTGTATAATCTTCATAAAACACGTGCAACTAAACTAAAACAGGAAAACCATCAATAAACAACTTACTTCTTTAATTTCTCCATAAAATCCAAAAATTTGTTTAAGCTCATCATTTAAAACAGGTGAATCAAGACCAGATAGCATCAGTGTACCATGGCCAATATCCTTTTCTGGAGCATTGACCTAAATGTCTTCAAGTTAATATAGATCTATAACCAAAGCGTAAAAAGTAGGAAGACAAACTAATTGAAACAGCAAAGCACATAGTTGTAATACTAACTGCTAAGATGATAAGAACAACAATAGCAACCAACTTTATCCAAATGATAGCAATGGGAATGGAATTATGCATACAGGATAAGCTATTGATATTATACCTTTGGAATTGAATAATGTATATCAAGTTTCCTAGACCTCAATGGCCTATTTTGAAGTGCTTGCATTGCATTTTGTGCTGCCCTTAGATCATGATAAGAAATCATGACAAACCCACGATGCTTACAGGCTGTATAAATGGTTCGGATATCTCCATATTGCTGCCAGAACAAACATATAGTGCATTTACATTTTATGATTAATGATATGAAATGCTTCCTGAGAATACTAAGATAACATCTTGCAGCAAAGAAGAATATAGACGCACCTCAAAGAGAGCCTTTAGCTCAGAGTCTTCTACATTGCTATTAATGTTTCTAACAAAAAGTGTTCTAGAAGGCTGTTCAAGAAAAGGAAGTTTTCCTTTAGAACCTCCAAAGAAACCATAATCTCCATCGAGGCCACTCATTCTTTTTCCTGAACTTAAATGTTCGTCTCCTTCCATCTCCATGCCTCCAACACTGCTAAACAGATCAAAATCTTCAAAGTCATCATTTGTTCTGGCATGAGAACTGCATCCTAACTCATCAACAACACCAGAAAACAGATCATCTTCATCAGGAAGGAGGTTCCCTATAGTGTCAGCCTCCATTTCTTCAAGAGATTTATATGGTTCCTCCACAGGAGGAGAACCAGCAGTAATTGGATGATCAGACAGAACATCGGTCCTGAATAACCTTACTGCACCAAGATATGCAAATAAGCAGACAGATGATTATATCAATTTAACTAAAGTAAAATCGGAAAATCTTAAACAGATAAAAAAAATAACTTATTAGACTGATGAAAAGGACATTTCATTAGTACTGATCACTTAACAACATCACAATACCCATCATACAAGTATGCTCAGAAGGCATGAAACAAAGACTTACACTTTTGGCTAAATATCTCAGACATTGAGCTTGAGAATAAACTACTTTCACAAGGGGCAGCATTGGTCACAATCTTGTTCCCAATTAAACCATATGAGGTAGGTGCTGACTGCAGACAAGCATCCGATAATGATTTGGGACGATAATTCGATGATTCCTTGAAATCTATATTATCCCTGGGTAGACTAGCCTGCGGCATCAGTAAACCAGCTTTTGCATTTACATCAAGGGGTGGTGTAGCGTTCAAGATGCTGCCAGGTGATGCTACTACCATTCCATTGTTTCCTGATAAAATCAAAATAGCACAACTTACTTATCCAGCTATTAGTAACATATTTTGCAGATAAAGTAATATAGTAATTGATATATATGTATGCCAAACATAAATATGGATGCAGGCACAAAATTCAAAGGGGATACTACAACCTTCAAATTTAGCAAAATAAAATAAAAGGCATAAAATCACAAATAATATCTGTATCAAAAGCACAAATGTGAGCTTCAATGCAGCAGCATGCAGTATCTATCTTCGTGAAACAAGCTTTATTTTCTCAGCTAAAAGCAATGCCACAAAGTACAAAACTGCAAGAATGCATTATTTAACTAAATTTGCAGCAATTAGATGCTTCCCACAAACAGGAAAATAGTTTTTGGCTTGACATCAATCACTCATTCAAAGTACTTTACTATATTGATTGATAACTGATGATCATTGTATCAGATTCAGGAGCAACCAAACATTTATATAATGTTGAAAGCAAAAAGTGAGAGGAAAATTGACTAAAATGTGCCAAAATGCTCAAGTATAATCTATGAATCACCCTAAATGGAAATAACATTATTTTTAGGATTTCTGTTTTCACAATTACTCGTCTCATAGCCAATTGCTAGTTTACATTGATAATCACTTGTTCCATGTGCAGCCAAACATTTACAAGTCCAAAACGGAAGGGAAAGAAATATTGGCTGAAAAGCCCTAAAATGGAAATGTATTACCACATTTCAGAATTGAGAGCCGTTGGATCCTATGAAGTATACAGAAACAAACACATACAGAAAAATAATCCTAAAACCAAATTTTGAATACTTCATTCAATGTTTCAATAATAATTAATTTGTTAGATAGCTATCCTGAGACATTAATGAGGACCTTAGAGAGTAAACCAGTACAACATACAGAACTATTTTGAACAAATAATGGAGTGATTGGTCCTCACCTTGTGGGTAATGGTCATTAATGGATTTTGGTTTCCGTAATCCAACATTCCTCTGCCCCAAAAATAGTTCAGGACAAGTTTAGAAAACCAACGAGTCATAAAGGCAATAGCATTGAAGGTAAGAGAGAAGTTAAACGACATTTTGGAAAAGAGACCCCCAAGTTTAATAAAACTGTACAATGCTTAAGGATCTGATGATCATTAAATTCTGGGGGTCACATTTTAGAATTTCAAGAAACTAAAATGACAATAAATACCTCAGAACGAAAGGAAATGTCATCAAAAATGTGGGATGAAGCAGAAACAGCCCTTTGATCCACGATTTGAAAAGGCATCCTGCAGCCTCAGAGTCCAGAGAACCTGGAAAAAGAGTAATGTTGCTGAAAAACTCCCCACCTGCTAGCTTCCTTGGACTCTACTCGTCCTTATATATTGGAAATAAATTTTAGGTCATTTGCTTGATAAGGGAAAGTGCAGATAACAGTGAACATGGAACCCCAATAAAAAAAGAAAGAAGAAATTTGAGGCCGTGTCAGACCCAGAACATATGATATCAGTTATTTTAAGTTCTTGATTGTTAGATTAATAAAAAAAAGTGGGGAAGAACAGGGTAATTAAACTATGCTACCTAAATTCTACTTGCCAAAAATTTCAAAGAGATCAATGCAAAAACAGTTGTATCTTCAACTAAATACCACTGGAAAGGAATTTTATTGCGGGAAAGAAGAAAGCTTGTTGCTTACCTACCAAAGACCTAACACGATTGAACCATTTTAGCTGCCAATAAAATGCAGGAAATTGAAACCAAACCATCCATAGAAATTAGGAAATTCCTATTCAACTGCATATAAATACAACTGCCAACTTCCCCTTTTTTGCAACCAACCAAAAAATGAAATTAAAATAGCATAAAGCTTAAGCCTTCAATTCTACACCTTTGAAAGGAAATTTTGCAGGAAAAGCCTTTAACATGAACAGATCAAGTGCAAAAACCCAATATTTCAAAGAAGGAATAAGCGATGATGAACATAAACAGGTCATAATCCCAAAGTCAGAAACTCCAAGACAAAATCACTTAAAAAATATTGATATTTAGAAAGAACAAAAAAAAAAACACAGATTATAATATTTTTAACCAGACAAAATTCTCACCTAAATTCAAACACCATCCCTCAAGCACAAAAAACTCCAAAATCTCTGTTCCTCACGAAATTCAACAACCTTCTCATATGAAACTTTTGAAAGGAAAGAGAAAGAAGAAGAAAAATTGAATCTTGGGAGATGTCTATGACATAAGGAAATCAGAAATAAGGGATCTCATGATTTTTTTACAAAAATTTCATCTCCTCTCTCTGCATTGCTTTCCCTGCAATCTTACCTCAGGGTAAAAGAAGAAAAGCAATTTCTTTTTTTATTTTTCTATTGTTTCTAAAGACCCAAACACTGGCAAAAAAAATTTAAAAAAAAAAAACAGAATCAGAATTCAGAGCTCAAGTCGGAACATTTGGAGATTCCGGCCAGCGTAGGGCAATTTTCCGGCGAGATTAAGCTCGCCGGTGACGCTGTGTGGTTCAGAGAGAATCAGACAAACGTAAGAACAGAGTTGCTTCTCAAGACTTGTGACAGAGAAAGAGGGAAAGAAAGAAGGAAAGAGAGAGAAAAAGTGTGTTAGTTGGCTTTAATTAAAATAAATTAAACAAATAAAAAAAGTAAGAATAATCAATAATCAATAATAAATACTAAATAGGTGCAGGTCGTGTTCTGCGTGTATTTTTTGAGTTTAAAAATAAAATAAAAACTAAAAGACCGCACATGACACGGTACTTTAGTGAAACAAATGTTATAAATAAATTGGAGACTTATCTATAAATATATATATATATATATAGGAGATGAGACTTTGTTATTTTATATGTTTTTTAGAACCTATTTGTTTTCAAAGAGTCTACGTATTCTTTTATGCTTGTGTTACTTTTTCTGCTGCCGTCGCATGTAATTCTATTTGATTCGTTCCCTTACTTGTTGGATAGAGTTTATAAAATTTGTTTCATAGATAACTTCATTTAATACTTTATACAACTTTTTTCTGTAATTTTTTTCATTTGTAATTTCTTTGTTAAATATTTTTTATCTTCTGTAATACTTGATAGCATAGTTGAGTTTGTGAGAAAATATTGAATTTAATTTTTATAAAATGTATTTTTACAATAGATAATTTTATTGAAAAGTTAAAATTATAAATATAATAATTACTGTGTGTGCGTATATATATATATATACATAATATTAATATGTGTTAGTCTAAATAACCTAATTAAATTTAACCTTCTTAAATATTATATTTTAGATTTAGTCTTGAAAATTATGTGTATGAAAAAATTGACATTAAGAAAAGTGAAAAATAAAAAAAATACTAATAGAAGATAATCTAATAATCAAATTATTAATGATCTATAGTTTACAAGTTTATATCAATTTTTTTATTAACTTCAATTAATACTTTTAATTTTAGATTAAATCAGTATTTTCGCCTAAACAATTTATTATGTACATAAGACTTAAACCTTATTCTTAAAAGATTTCAATTTTTTTTATATAACATATTCAAAACTTATTATTTGTTTTTATTCATCGCTGCTACGTTGCTGTTTTATATAGCATTAGAAAAATATTTTTCATAATTTTCAATAAAAAAAATTTATACAGTTTAATCAAATTTTGATGGTTAAAATTAATTTAAATATAAATATTTCAATTACTAGATGCAATATGCATGTGTGACATGGACCGATTTAAATATAACCATACAATTTAAATATATAAATTATTTATTAAAAATAAATTTTTTATTTATTTATAATTTATGGTAAATAATTAATTTTAAAAAAGTGTCTTTAAGATAGTATGTGAACTTTTTATTGAAATTAATCGTATTAATTGTCAAAATTTTCTAAGGTTGTGATAAAAAATAAATATATCAAATATTATGATATATTAAAATAATTTATTCTTAAAAAATTTGATTAATTTATTAAATAATTCCTTATTATTTTTAACTGTTCTCGGTCATTTATAAATTATTTTATTTACTTTACTGTCTATTGCAATTAATTTAAAATCTTAAGTAATTATATACTAAGCATAAACATTGTGATTTTTTAAAGTTTTTTTTATGGGTTTTATCTACTATAATTTTTTGGAGAACTTAAATGTTTATTTTTATAACATTTATTGTGGTTTCAAAAAATATTATGTTTGAAATATATTTAATATTTTGAATTTTTTTAACAATTTTAGTCTATAAAGAAATAAAATTTATTTAAAAACATAAATACAAAATTTTCAAATAAAAATTTTGTTCATCACTTAATAATTGAAATGAATGTTAAAAATATTTAACACAAAAAACATAATAATTTACAAAGAACTAAAAATTAAAAAAAAATTATAAACGATTAAGTCAGAAATTTAGATAAAATGAAAGAGAAAAACATATTTCATTTTTTAAAAAAATTAATCTCATAAATATAAATGTATGTGGAAATATAATTCTCTGTGAAGGTGGCTCAATTTTTTTTGAAAAGTGCTGCATAATATTTTGGAGTTTTTGTTATTATATATTATTTTTTCTTTCATTTTATTTTCACCGCACTTTTTTTTATACCTTTCTTTATTTCTCATCAATGGTATATCACATCTGCCACTTTTTCTAGCTTAATTTTTTATTTATCTTTTTCTTCACTAACACGTACAAAAAAAAAAAAAAAACTAGTCTACATTTAATATTTTCCATTGTATTACATGTGTTGAATAACTTGAGAAACGCAGTATTCAGGTGCTCTAAAATTGTCTAAGGTGCGGGGGGATCATGAACACAGCATTTGGAATTTTCTTCCTCTTTTTGCTTCTTTTCGTGGTATTTTTTTTTTCTACACCAGAATGTTAATATACTAATAGATTTAGCTTAGTTAGCAATTTCAATGGGTGAATAAGTGTGGATTGAGACTACCTACTTGATCCTTCACCACCTAAAAAAAAAAGCATGATATATTAGGCCTAGTATCACTGTTTCTGTTTGATCTAATATTTTTTAAAATAAATAAATAAATAAATAAATAAATAGATAAAAACTCTTCTAATCATCTAAGTTTGAAAATTACCCATTGGCTCAAAACTAGTTGTCTATAATCTTCTCGAGTGTAATAGTCAATTAAGTGTTTTGTCCGTATGCGGCAAATAACTTAATAGGAATCTTTTTATCTATTTATAATCCGCTGATTAATTAATTAGTTGCAACTTGCGCACTTTTGAAGGAAAAAAAATATAAAAAAAGAAAGCATTAAAAGTATAAACAACTGGTTATTTATTGCCGTATAAAATTATGTGATTAAATATTTTTTCCTGATAAACCATATTTTATTATATGCCAGATTTTTTTTCGTTAATTGAATAAGTTCAACATAGTGCAGACGGTATAAATTGTTTTCCAATGTGCGTGCCTGAAATAAAATAAAAGTGAGGCCAGTGAACGCGACCTTTTCCTCATCCTTTTCTGGAAAAAATATGATATTGGTTTCCTTTTCTGTTTGTCGATTAGTCCACTAAAACGATCATGTATTTTAGAAAATTTTCGAAATCATATAAAAAAATTATAGAAAATAAATTATTTTTCTTCAACATTGGATCTCCTATGTTCCTTGTTGCTTGTTGCATATCCGATCGATCGACCATCTTCTACCGCATCAAGGTGAGTGTCGTGTACGAAAATGTTTTGCTTTGGATCAGAGACCACAATTTCAATATGTATAGTAATTTTTTTACCAAACATAATATATATATATTAGCTGTTCTATTCATTGTGGTATTATATTTGGGATTCGATTATGTCTCAGCTCTCCTCCAGAAAAGAATATTATTTTCTATTATGTATTATTTATCAACAGTTAAATAATTGTTTATACTGCACTAGAATAATTATTTATTTTATTTGTTTATTGAAGAAACAAATTTGCATAATGCATACTAGTATATGGCCTCTCTCTTCCTTTGGGTATTGTGTATCAGTGTGTGGATCATCTCATCTCCATCTATCTACAAATTCCGACCAATCAGAAGCAATTTATGGCTTATATATCACATGCCCAATCATTTTATTCTGAAACGCTCATCTTTTTATACCAATTTCATGATTAAAAAAATGTATCCACTTACAATTTTATAATATGGAATGGTCAAATGCTAAAAAGAGCAACATTTTGTGTATATCCTATGAATGATGTGTTAAGAAACTCGCTGCTCTGAGTTGTATTGTTATAATTTTAACGAGCTCAAGCTAAAATTTGTGTTTTTATAGATTTAGACATTGCAACTTTAAGGCAATTTTATCTGTCGTAATGTAAAAGTTTAAAGGTCACTAAAACACTTTTTGATAAGAGTAAATGTTAATTATACTTTAAACCGAAATATAATCTCTATATGTGTGCTCTTAAAAAATACATGTACACAAGTGATGTGTATTTATTAGATTAAATTAATTTATTTTTGTTACACTGAAAATATGGATTTATTTTTGCTAATATAAAACTTTCTACCATCAGGATGATAAATTAGGGCAACGTTTATAAAATAAGAAATAATGTGTTCATATATAATTTTTTATGAATTATAAATATTTTTTAATTAAATAATTTTATTTAAGTTAAATAAAATTTACTTTTTATATATTTAATATGCATAATTTAAATTTGAGATAGTTTATTAAACTTAAACAACTCCGCATCAATTGTATGTGCTTGGTGGTTAAGAAGAATTTTGTCGAAAGTCTAAGAACAACATAATATGAAATACATTTATTTCTTTATAAATCTGGCTATATAACATAGTAATATACACTTTCATTCTAAAAAATCAGTTATTTTCTCTCATATCTTTCTCTTTTGTATGTATTCTTTGTGGTCGTATATCCTATGTTGATCGCTAACCTTTTGTGCTTGGTTTTTGTAATCTTATCAGTGATAACAGTTCTTCTAAATTTCCATAACAATATAGCGTTTGCTTCTTTTTTTTTTTAATCATATTATTTTCCTTGTTCAAAACGAACCAGCTTGCTAATAATTCGTGTCCTGTTATGATTTTAAGAAAAAAAGAACTGCTATTTTCTTTTTATGTTCAAGAGGGGAAATTCTGAACGTGCTACTGAGCAAAAATTATTTTCTGTGAAAGGTGATTCAAAATCACGCTGCTATGCTAGTAGATTCAAATGGGCATTAAATTTTTTGTCACAACTTTTTTTTATAATTATTTTCACTACTTATTCTGTAATAAGTAACTAAGTACGGAATAATTTTGTATATATTGTAATTTTACATAATTTTCGTATAAATTTTATTTTTGGTAAATATGACTAAACTTTAATAAATTATTATTTATTTAAAGTCTAAAAATTAAGGAATAAACAATGGTATAACTTTTCACATTATAAAATCATATAAGACTTTAACTATTCACCAAAAAAAATTTACTTGAGAAATCAAATTTCGTAACAGATGAGCGGTTAGTTTGATCACTAGGCTAATATTAAAACTTGTACTGTGATGATTAAGCTAAGATTTAATCATATAAGATCACTAATTTACATTAAATTTTGTGACACCTACTTTATTGTCTCGAGACGCTAGTAAGTAAAATATGTTTCGAAAGACGAATTGAGTCCTGAAAACATGGAGAGATGATTTAATTGGATCTTTGGGTATTTAAAAAAATTACTAGTAAAATAAAAGGGGAGAAGGTTAGTAAACCACCTAAAATCATATGCAATATCATGACAAAATTGAAATAGTTTTTCTCAACTTTTTATCACACTTGTGAATCAAAATAAGTGTTCTTTGATGCATCCATGTGAAGCATAAAGTGACTTCTTTTGACATTCATAAATCCCTGTTTTTAACTTGCATGATGCTTGTCAACATATTAATATAACTGGACTCGTTTTTTTTTAATAGAGTAATGAATTCGAATTTTAAAATTTAATATATAGAGAGAGAAAATTATTAAAAATGATTAATAATTTTTTAAAATAATTATAAAAAATTAGTGAATATACAATGTTAATATCACAATAAAAAAAATTATATGAAGCTTTCAAATAATAAGAAGTGTGCATTAATGTATTAATATCCAAGATATAAATTTTATTTTTGTCACATATAAATATCTGTTCTCACACATATACAGGTGTATATATATACTTATATATGTGTGAAAAAAAATAAATTATTTTAATAATAAATTTAAGATATT
>JAMLFT010003868.1:7596-20977 GCA_026544285.1 Pachyrhizus erosus | reverse complement strand
AATATTTTTAAGATTAACAAAATATATGTTTAAAAATTACACATAAATATAAATTATGTTATCAAAAAAGTATTAATTTCTCATAATTTAATATTATTTTATCATTTAAAATATTATATAATATTAACAAATATAAAATTAATTACTAATAATTCTACCATAGTTTAACTATAACCAACAACTCATAAACTAGTTCACCTAAAAATAAATAAATGATAAAATAATTCTTGAATCGATTCAATTATGGATCTAATTTTAAAATCATTAAAAAATAGTGTGAATAATTAATTGTGATTATTGGATTCCTCCTTGGGATGGCTTTTATGAACTAAATACTGATGATAGCTGCGAAGGAAACATAAGGAGAGCTGATATCGTTGATCTTATCAGAGATGGATCCGGTAATTTGATGTTGGGATTTTCAGGATTTTGTGGAGTTACTTCTATTCTTAATGCTGAATTACAAGTAATTCTTCAAGGCATTCAACTGGCGTGGAACACTAGTTTTGCAAACTTGGTTTAGCAATTGATCTCATTCATCATGGTAGAGAAGATTAGATCAGATCCTTCATGGTTTTGAACGGAAACCTATCTTTCCAACATATGTATGGTTCATGAACCAAATTATTGTAGTGACTTCCTCGCTAAACACGAAGCAATCATGGAAACTCATCTTCATCTTTTTGGACTTCTTGCCCGGTCAGTCTCAGTCTTTTGTTGTTAGCTCATAGGCTTCGCATTACTTCTACTAGATGTAGTTTTATTTTCTGTCTTTTTATTTCTGAATGATAAAAAAAATGTGATCATGCAATTTATTACCTTCATGCTAATTTATTTCGTTTATAAAATAAAAAGGTAAACGTCCTAGATGGATGCAGAACTCGCACAACAACATATTTTTATATAAACTATATTATTTACTGAGTAAAAAATATTAAATATTTTAAAGATGCTATATAGATATTTTTATTTTTATTTAACCATTAAGTAATAGTGTATTCATTGACAGTGTAAAGAATTTTTTATTACTATTTAATTACAAGATATTAAGTAAAATAAGTTTGTTGAATTTATCAATAATTATCTTTAAAGTCACATTAATGATATTTTTAATTTGCAGGATATGTAAATTAAACTTTTAATAATTACTTAATAAAATATTAAAAAATATTATTAAAAATCGACTATTCTAGATATACTGACAGTGTTTCAGTCATGATAAGTTGTCTAGAGGAAGACGTGAAGATTGTTTATGACATTTGCATTTAAAGGTGTGTGTTTTATCTATTTTTCGTATACGAGGGAATTTAAACTCCAGTTAAATAGGCCAAAGTTTCAAGAGAGTTTAGAAAATGGACATAATTTAAAATGTATGTAGATTAATTTAAAATTGAAAATTTTTATAGTAATTATTTTTAAAAATATATAAGAAGTAATTTTTGATTTTATTGATAGTGTAAAATATTTTACACTAAAATTACATGACAGTTAAACTTTATTTAAAAAAGATGTAAAATATTATTCTTATCTTTATTTAGTGTGGGAAAGGGAGGTGTTGGGTTCAAGGACAAAAGACAACCCTATAGTTGGTGCCACCTCTGCATGTAAAGGTACTTGTTGCATCATCCTTGGGGTAACTATAAGCATCGGGACACCTATCCTTGAAGAATTTGGAGTAAGTAGTGGGCCCACAGCTACCGGAATTGCAACAATAGTTATCGGTTTTGAAGACAGTACAGGGGTTGTTGCAGCCACCTTTAGTCTTTAGTTGACTGGGACACTGTCCGTTAATGTCTGCAGTGCATTTTATGCCACGTGTGCACCCATTCGACGTTGGGCTCAAGTCCATTGGAACGTTAAAACCATCCACCAAGGAGATGTCGAAGAAGTCCAAATTGTTGAATTGGTTCAGCGCGTATTCCGCTAGTGTGTTCGGAGGTCTACCGTATGCTTTGCACTCCAGAAGGCCCCCGCAGTCACCTGTCTCGCATTGACCACGGCCTGAACCGTCGAAGTTGCAGCCCGTTCTGGCCCAAATGCGAGCCCCTTTCGTTCCTGCTGCCACGTCCAAGGCCCAAGACTGGCCTGAATTCAGCCTCCTACCACCGCCAGGCACGGCTGCGGCCCACACAGGGTAAGAGCATCTATTTGTGATGTCAAACCTTGCTGCGTATGCAGAGGTGAACCATAGAGCGATCGTAAAAAGTAATAAACTTTTATAAAAAGTCATTTTAACAAGAGAAATGCAAGAGAGTTGTGTTCTGTTTGTTTGTGTGTAGAAATAAGGATGGTACCACTTGTTTATATAGGCCACTTCATCATAGAAAATTCATACACCCATCACTCTATAATTCGGTGCAAATTTTCAACATTATTGTATATTATTGTCGTCCTTCGAGTTTTTTCTTTTTTTTAAGATAATAATTTTATTTAGCTCTATTTTCTACATTTCCATATCTCTTTATTTAGATAATAAAATAAAAATACGTATCTCGGAAAGTATATTTATTTTTCCCATCATAACAAATTATAAAAAAATACCCATGAAAAATTTTAAATAATTAATCAACAAATATAGTCAAAAGCACTATTACAAGTTAGAGACCTAAGCAGTCTCAAGATAGATAAACTCCTAGGATTTTTAAGAATCCATGAGATGAGATGTATCTAAACCAAAAAACACGAATAAAAAGATAAACTTCATTGCTCTCAAAGCAAATGGTGATAAGGGAGAAAAATCCACCCAGAAGATAATGAAATTATTTTTTGCAATAACATCGTTTTTCCTATGACAAATGGTGTACAGCACTTAATCAAATTATTTGGTTAGCAATTTGGAACAACATTTGCTATGCAGTATAGTCCATGATTTGTACGCGATAATAATATATTAAAATTAATATCTTTCAATCATAATTATAGATAATTAGGGTATCAAAATTAAACTCTACATCATTCTCCAACTTGGACAACAAGTATTCGAAATTTAGAGCTAACTTACAAAAAATAAAAATAGATTATTTTAGCTTAATTCAAAACTTGAGCTTAATTTTAAAAAAATAATAATAAAGTTTAAATTTAAATTTTTTATTTTATATATAGTTAATTATTTTTTATAAAAACTTTTCTTAAATTATTTTTTAACTTTATCAATATAATTCAGTATATGATAAATATTTTAATATATATATATATATATATATTGCGCGCATGTTAATAAAAAATTATATGTAAAATTCAAACAATATAATTCATAATTCAAATAATTATAAAATTATAATTTCTTGACTACTAAAAAAAGAAAGTTCAAAATTAATATTACTGAAAAATAAGGGAGGAGAGATTAAGTAATAATTTGATATAAAACGACATATTTAATTATTAGTTATAAATTTATATATATATTTATACCACTTTTAATATATTATTTGAATTTATTTACAATAACTCGTTGTTTTAAAAATAAGGATAATTATTTTTAAATTTTATATTTTAAACAAATGGTGAAGATTTGATAATTTTATTCAATTCTCTTTATAAGTATACTCATTTATTAGTTTTGAAAGTAATGGACGGTCATAATTTTTTTATTATGTGTTTCTTTACTTTTTCACCAAAAACTTATAATTTAATTAGATAAACCTATTTTTAATGTTATTTTTATTTTATTTTTGAATAAATTTTAAAAATATTATTTGTAAAAAGAGTAAATCTTTTCTTTATAATTCAAATTTTCATCAAATTTTGTAATATTTTAATAAAAAAAACTCTATAATTATTAAAGGGAAAAAGATAAAATTTTCAAATAAATTAATAGGATAAAAATAGAAAAAGAAAATAACTAGTAGTTTTAAATTAAAAGCTAGTAAAATATCTTATAAAAATAAACACAAAGTTACTAAAATAAATACATATACCGAATAATTTTATTTCGATTAAACTAATTTTTAAGTTAACTACGCTAACTAATAAATTATTATAAGTTATAACTTAAGGAAAATAAGTTCATGTTCAAACGTCATTTGGGGCGTGACTCCTTCAGAAAAACCTCCTCTCCCTGTCATCATTCTACAAGTTCATTGTTATCTTATTGGTAAATGCATCAACTTTCGTACACAAGAGAAGAAAATTCAACTACAAAGAAGAAAAGAAAAACCAACCATGTGCTATAGTGTTGTTAATAATCCACTATATTCGGAAATACGTTTATCTCTAAACTCCAAAGTATAGATCTTCAATTTATTATTTACTAACACCAATATAATAATCAGATCTATTTTGTATACTAATAGTTAACCATAAATACTTAACTATGTATTACAGTATTTACTAACACCAATTTAATAATTTTAATTTTTCCTATTAATCATCCTTCTTTACTAATTAAATTATTAAATATTTTTATTTTAAAATATTAAACATCTACTTTTATATATTACTTATATCATAAAATATTTAGAGAGTTGTTAATAAAAACATCGTATAATATAACAATACATATTTCCATTTCATTATTAAAAAATAAGTGGTTTGATGTAGTCAATAAAAAATGATTTCGTTAATATTAACCTTAAGTATTATTGTAAAATAATAATTTTTTATATAATAAATATTGTTGTTACTGATAAAAAAAAACTGTTTTTATTATTAAAACCAATATTAAAAGTAAATATTTTTAGAGAACAAGTCCCGTGGAAAATTGTGTATAATATAACGGAAAGTCTCAATACTTAGGGCTTTGAAACTTGTTGATCCTACTCTTCTAGAATTGGTGAGTGCTGCATGGAACCTTCATTCGTTTGGAACTAATTTAATTGTTTGATTACATGGTTTGGTCAGTATTGCTGTCATGAAAACGAAATATTAGAAAAGTCTCAATTTTGATTTTCATTTAGTAGTCAATGCCCGAGGGGCAACGTCAAGGAAGCAAAAATAAATTATTTAGAACGGTGATGTTCACATAATTTTTTTATAAAGATTTATAGGTGAAAAATTAACAAGATAAACTGTATTAAACTTAATTATAAGCTAAAAATTAACTTATGTGCTGTATTTTTTTTTTCTGAGAAGTTAATTTTTTATATAAAAAATTAAGTGCATAAGGTTCTCTTTGAAATTTTATATAAATATTTGTAGAAAACATGAGAATATAAAATAATTTTTTTTTATATCTTAAAATCAACTTATATATTTTATTTTTATATAAATTTGTTCATTTAACATTTGCAAGAGTTCAGATACATAAGTGGGTTTTAACTTAAAAAATAATTAAATATATTGATTATTTTCTATAAATACTTATAAAATAAGTTATCTAAAGAAGATTTAAGTTAATTTTAATTTATGTGAGCAGTTCAATTAATTTTATCTTCTTAATTTTTTCTTTTATATCTACTTATGAAGAAATTTATTTAAATATAATCTATATAACTAGTTAAATTAGAGTAAGTTTAAATCTATGCATAATAACAAAAATATATACTATTAATATTTCCATAAATTTTATGTTTATTTTTTATTGTATAAAATATTAAATATAAATAAATAACAATAACATTAAAAAATATCAATACAGTAATAATAGTGATAATAAGAGTACTAGTGATAATGGTGAGGAGTGATGTTAATAATAATGGGATGATGACAAAAGTGATAGGGATGTTAGCAACAACAATAGTGATAAGTTATGATAATGATAATAACAATAACAATGACAGTGAAAATACTAACAATGACTTTGATGGTAACAATGAGTAGTGATCTTGATGGCAACATCAACGCGATGACGATGATAATAACGATAGTAAAAATATATTTTTTAAAATTAGAAACCAATTTTATAAATCATTTTTTTAAATTGGAATGTAAAAGTGTTTTAAAATTGAGTTAAAAACAAAATTTTTAAGTTTCATTTTTGTTAAATATATATATTTTAAAAAATATACAGTTAAAAACTAAATTATTACAATCATCCCAAACAAACCTAAAGAAGTGAGTTAACTGGGTTTGACTAACTTTTTTTTTTAGTCAAAAGATACACAACCTAACTCAATCCATTACAAATTGATGAATCGATTCAAAAGTTGGCTCATTTATTTAAAAATACAAAAAATATAAAAAAAATAAATAAATAAACATGGACACAACAAGTTCAACAACACATTAATTCAAAATAAAAAAATAAAACAAAATTAAAAATTAAAAAAGTTTAAAAAGATAAAAATAGTTGACTTGACTCTCCCTTATTGACTTGCCTAAATCATTGAGTTAAGTGAGTTAGGTTAAATCAATTCATAAAAAAATAAATTGATATTGTTTTATATTTTTTATTAGTTTAATTATATTTTTAGTTTTTATAATTATAAAGAAAATATTTTCATATTTATAATTTAAAACATTTTATTTTGATTTCTTGAATTACAATTTTTTTAATTCTTTTGGTCATTGTTTGTATAGTTGTCTAACTTTTTATATTCAGATTTTTAAAAATTGTTATAAAATCAAAACTCATAGTAAAACATTATTACAAAATTTAGACCGTTGAATTTTGTAACAATTTTATACCATCTACATGACACCAGAAATCAAAATGATTAAAAAATTATAACTATATAAATAAAAATAAAATATTTAAAACTATAAATATTAAAATGAAAAGTTATTATAATTATAAGAATTAAAATAAGATATTTTAAATCATATGTACTGAAATAAAAAAACTCTTACAACAATAAAAGTAAAAAAAAAAATTAATTTTTTTTATTTTATTAGCCAATCAAACTAAATTAACTCGTAAATTAAGAGCTCACTTTTTACATCTTTCCATAAACATGGTCATCTTTTACTTTTATAGGGACAACAAATCAAATAAAGTTTAATCTTTTTATAATCTTTTTATTTATTTTTTAAATACTTTACTCATCTAAATAAACGAGAGAAAAACAATAATAATAAACATATTAAAAATTAATAATAATTTAAATATAAGTAAAAATATTAATTACATTTGTTAACTTGTATATTATTATTTTAAGTGGACATATAAAAAGTAACGTGTTTTTACATATTCGGTTATTCCTTTTCTAAGCCCATCAAATCTTCACCACCCAAAACTTCTTCCGAGTTTATGCAGTTTTTGTTTTTCTTTCAGATTTTGGTCCGAGTTATCATTGACCAAAACATGTGGACTTCCATTATTTCACTAAAAAAATTTGAAACCTGTTGGAGTTAAGACTTAAGACATACTGGACAGTTTTCTTTAGGAATTTCCTTTTAAAAATTCTTTAGGATTTTTCAAAACTATATTATTATTGAAAATAATTTATTTTTATAATAATTATTTTAAATTTCACATTTAATGTGTTATTTAATTTATCAACAACGTAAAATTTTATATTCAAATTATATCAAAATTAAACACGACATGTTTCAAGAAAACATATAATATTTTTTTTAATTTAATCACTTGTCTTGTAACATTATTTATGTTTGGCCACTCTAATCAGAACAAACTAATTCTACCATATCTATGCTAATAATTAGCTTTTATAAAATAAATATTATATAAAAAAAAAAATTCTAATGTGTTTCCTTTATTCTCCGTTAATAAATAAATTTTTTATAATATTTGGTTAATGAGCTAGATTTAAAAAAACTGTTTAATGAGTGGTTTTTTTTGTCAGCATGTTTTAATGAGTAACTTAAGAGTATTAATCGAGAAGTATTTAATATATTATATCAATAAATTTAAAGTATTTATACTATTTTTTTTCTCTTTCTGTGAGAGTTATTTTCTTTTCATGTAATAGTTGTTTCTACTTGTTGTTTTTGTGAGTATGGCATCGTCAAGTAAGAGTGGTGAGAAAAGTGTTACGAAAAATATAAAAAGATTGAAACTGACGAAGGAAGAGGAGGATGACTTGGTTTTTTTTTATAAAAAGGATGACTTGTTACGAAAAATTACTTTTAACTTCAAAGAATAGTCGCTCATTATATCAATTTGATTTTTATTTTTTTTTTGCCTTCAATTTGTGTGCTGTGCAAAACTTTTCCATTATAATTTAAGATTTATATTCAAATTTGATTTTTTAAAATAAACCAATGAGATTGATAGCACTGGAAATGGTTCTCTTGTTGATTCTGTTTTTTGCCTTACTGAAAGATTGTTTGTCATGGAACCCAAAATAATTGACAAAGAAGCTCAAGTGATAATTTATTGGATAAAAACCATTATCTTTAGACGTAAATTTTTGTCCTTGATCGATCAATTACTCAAAGAGTTTTCTCCATCAATAAGGTTCAATATTAAGATATAATATTCTACTATTCTTATACATATTGACCACATAAACAATATGGGTATATGAGAATATATCAATCAGTAAATATCTTCAATTAAAAAATAAAATTAATAAAAATAACAATTCCTCGGTATGGGAATTATATATCTTATATTAAATAATATTTATTAGACAAATATTTATTAAAAATATAACCATGTTGTATAAAATTAAAATTATTTAATATGTAATGATTCAATTTATTAAATAAATTATAATATATGTTTGTTATAAATATTTGATTAAAATATATTTTTGATTCTCTTATTTTTTTTAAAAAAATATTTTTTACTTTTTACTATAAAATAAAGATATTGTATATTTTATTTTAATAAAAATACAATTTTATCCTTCTGTCTGTTTAAAAATTTTAATTATTAATTTTGTAAATATTGATGAATACATGATACGTATAGAAATATGTAAAATAAGTTGAGTTTATATTATTATTATTTTTAATTATTATTTTTTGAAAAAATTTATTTATAAAATTAATAAACAACATCCTCAAATAGATGAAAGAACCAAAATTTTAAAATAAAAACATAAAATATTTTTATTTTTAAGAAAAAAAGACAAAAATCGTAAATTTATAAAAATAAACACATGAAAAATACATTTTAACCAAAATACTTTTGTTAATATAATTAAACATAATAATATATTTCTAAAAATTAAACATAATAATATAATTCATACAATTACTTACTATTATATGAAAGAAAAAAATATAAATATAAATAATATGTCATTTGTAAATATACTAATTTTAATTAAGATTAAGTATTTTTGTTTTGTTAATTATTGGAAAGTATAATTTTGTCCCACATTGTAAATTAATTTCAAAATATCATACCGTTACAAAAATTAATTTTTAAAAGTATAATATATAGTATAATTATGTTTTAACATCATTTAATACGTCAGAACGGTTCTTACCAGTAAGTATAATATTCTAATAAATTAATTAATTCTGTTCCAACATTAATTAATTAATTTTTTTATATTTAATTAATTTTGAATTTCAGGCTTTCAATAGTTTTATTTTCGTAATAATTAATATTTAAAAATATTTTTTGTTAATTAATTTTATATCACGAATATTAAGATAGGTTAATTATAATTTGAAAATATTAATTAATTAATTAATTAATTAACTTTTTGTACATGAGCTACTGCACTGATAAATGCAACAACTTTATTTGTAAAATTAACTAATTAATTAAACTATTTATATGGACATCTTACAAATATATTCTGTGGTGCACGGACAAATTCAATTTCTTTTAAAATTATTTAGCTTTTGTCTATCAAATGAACCTTTCCTTTTCCAAATATTTATGTTGTTCTGTATCACAAAAGAAATATATGTGTTAAATTGTACAAACAATCAATAAAAATATATATTATAATCTCAAGATAGAAATATAAATAAAATTGAATTTTTTTTGAAAATTTTTGTTTAAAATTTTGAAACTTCAAGCTGCATTTATGTGGGACATATTATGAACATTTTAAATATTTTCAGGGTTAAATTAATTTGCATAATTCTATAATTTCATTTAATTTTAATTAAAATTTAGTATAAAAAGTACGATTAAAATTTTTATATTTCCAGTTTTCTTCATTTCTAAATCCCTAAATCTGCTTGTATGTTAATAATAGGAATAATATAATGGAATGATGTTAAGAACTACCCTACCCAGAATGAAGTTCTTATTTACGATCTGATACATTTTGCAGTGTATCATTGATAGCAGTCTACATCTACCAAGTTCAAGAGAAGATACATTTTGCTTTTATTTCGAAAACCATGAGACATAAGTTGACACGACCAAGAGAAACATTATGTTAATTTCTTGGATTTTCAATTTGATCGAGAGAGGGTCGCAATGTGCTAATTGGTCACGACGGTGTGACTGTGACCGAAAGTATCAAATTTAGAGACAAAGCCATAAATGTTGCTGCACCAAACTAACACTTGCTGGAGATGCTGATTACTTTTCTTTCAAAGCTTTACCTCCAAAGTATGTATCAATTTCAATAAGACTTTGCTTTTCTTTCATTATATTTACTTAGGGGAAAGTCATGTAAGCATTGCTTTCATTCATATTTTAAATATGTTTGAGACTGTTGTATTGTTTTAACTAATTAAAAAATTGTTTAACATAAATTTTTTTACAGTTTTTAGATCAAAACAAGTCCAAAGCCAGCCTAAAGGTGTCTGGTGTAGGGCCATGGGCTTTCTTTGGTATAAATTATTTCCAAATTGTCGGTTGGGTATATATATTCAGCTGAACAATTTGTTTTTTAGCATGAATATCGTCAATTCAATACACTAGCGTTCTTCACATTCCAATCCATTAGCAATTAATTTGGCATTGGAGCCAACTCAGGTCTGGGAGATATCATTATCATAATGAATTAAAGGGAAAAAGAAAAAGAAATAAAAGAACAGATCCCTGGTTTAAATTATATAGCATTGGACCTGAGTGTGAAGTTTTGAACATGATGTATGTAGACAAATGGAGTTGCTTATCCAAGTTGTTTTACACGGAACAATATCTAAGGATAGTACAGTCCAACTATTGCTCAAAATTCATGTTTTGTTAATAGTTATTTTGTATCCATGTTTTTGCATTTTGATTGGGTGACATAGTGCGTGTCCATGTATCCCAAAAGGATCTCTGCCGTGTCAATCAATTGCTCCACTCCCGTTAACACGTGACCTCGTTGCGTTGCTATTCTTTCCTGTGTTGTTGTTTCATTACAAGCAGGCTGAACAAATAAAAAAATAAATATGCATAATAAAGTATGAATATTTTTTTAAAAAAATTTACTCATTATTTAGTTTTCTATTAATTATTAAAATTATTTATTTATTTATTTTAAATAAATTGAGTCTTATAAATATCAATTTTTACATTATATTAGTCTTTTTTAATTTAGTAAATTTTAAAAATATAAATTAAAGAGTTCAATATATTTCTATCACTAAAAATACCATAGTTTTTATTTTATTTATCATAAAAATAACGTTTTTTTTGTTTCTCACTAAAGATTAAGAACATGTCTACGAGGAATTAAAATTACATTATTTTATTAAATAAAAGAGTAAAAATTAATAGTTTTTAAATATATTAAAACAAAAAAAAATCATAATATTTTGAGAGGTAAACCTAAATTTAGAATCTATTTTAATTATTAAATAAAGATAAATCATACGTTCATCGTCAAGAACTAAGATTTTATTATTATATTATAAGAATAAATTAGAAATAAAACTTTAAATTTTAAAAATAAATTATATAAATTAAATATTGATTTAGAATATTATCTCGAAATTTAAGAAATAATATGTTGAAGAAATGGCATTAACTAAAATTTAAGAATAATATTTATAAAATAAAAATTAAATAGAAATAATTAAGATAAAAGATATCTTGTGTTAAATTAATATTAAAAAAAAAATTCTCAAATACTCAGATTTAATATATTATAATTGATTAATGTATTACATTTTTTTAATGTCAATGTTATACTGTCCATATTAATAATGTTTGTGCTTAAGAAAGGATGAGTTTTCAACTGAGAAATATTCTTTAATACATTAAACTAAAATTATATATTTATTGTATAAAAAGTTAAATTTGTACTTTGAAATTTTAAAAAAATGCAACAAAAAAAATCAATTACACCTCCTGTAAGGTCAAGGCTTTAAAATTTTTAGCACTAACTTGGATCTTTTTAGTTTAATTTACTCATATCTCGATTTGGGTTAATTTTTAAGAACTAGTATAAACGAGTTCTATTTAAAAGTTTAAGTCAATTTTATGTTTTTGGCTTAATCTGTTATAACTTGTGATTTATATAAAGTTTTGAATTGATCAATCTAAACCTGTGTTGATGAAATGAATGGTTAAGAATTTAAAACTTCAGTACATTTAAATTTGGACATTTTATCCTAATTCGTTCACAACTCAATCTATATTTAGTTATAAAATTTTTTGTAAACTAAACTTTCACTAACTTGACCTTATTTTAGAAATCTCAATCAAACATAATTTTTTAACTTCATCATTATAATTAACAACCTACATTAAACTTGTGACAAGTCTCGTCCAAACTTGTTAAATGAAATGTTAGACTTAAATTTTAAATTTTAAACACAAATTAAACATAATTTTTTTTATCATGATCTAGACTATAAATCCTATACAAATTTGGCCTTCACTAGACTTTGGTTTCATTCAAAAATTTTGAATTAAATTTAAATTTTTTTTCTTAACCCATATTAAATTTGTGATAAATTTGATATAAATTTGTTGGATAAATTTCATATCTTAGACTTGAAAATTTTGAACATTAATTTAATTAAGAGTTTTTTTTTAGTATGATTCAATATAAATTTAGTCCATAAAATTTCATACAAACTTGATTTTTATTATACTTAAACTTCATTTTAAAAACTTAAATGGAATAAGAGATTTTTTACTTTATTTATTATAACTTCTTACTCATAAAAAAATGTCACACCTTTTTATTAAACATTTAAAAGGCGAAGTATGAAATTGATAACAAAGGAAGTAATAATAACATGTGTAAAAAAATTATATACTTAAAAGAATTCATTCACGTATGAAGATAACAAAGAAAATAATTTTATTAACAAAATATTGAGCTCATTTTTATATATAGACTCCATCAAACTGTAACTTGTGTATTGACAATCAAATAATTATATTTAATATTTTAATAATAGTTAAAGTATTAAAATGTCTTAGGAAGATAATTATTTTTTAAAATATTATATATAATTAAAAATGATATTATATAATTTATATTGTTAAGAAATATTTTTTTTAAAATATAATCTCATCGGCCATCTCGTTGTGTCCACAACCGACAGAAAGGCAGGTTAGAAAATGATTATTGATTAACATACGATTAAATTAGTCTAATCAGAGAATATGATTGACAGTTTTTTGGTGAAAGTGCAAAAGAAACGTACACGAAAAAAAAAAACAAAATAAAAAGAGCGA